>LIEC01011351.1:28962-39260 GCA_001925005.1 Drosera capensis
TATGAATATGAAGAGATTGAACTTATAAGTCCGAATGTTTAAGCATTGCAAACATCAGCCCTTGGGAACGAACATACAGAACGCCTATCTCACCATCTTGTGAACTAAAAATTGGCTTCGTCAAAGCTTCACATGATTTTTTTTTTTTATGAGGGATGAGACTATAACACTTGGCATTTGAAAAGGATATGAGTCTCCTTTGTATGGCGAAGAAGGGAGAAACACCTGGGGAACTAGACTGTAATCCTAGAATGAATTCAAACACGAATTGGTACTACTCCAGTATGAGAAGGGGAGTAGTACGGAGTATTAAATTGGCCAGTGATAGCAAGCATGGAATCTCAACGGTAACCTCAGATCCCCAATAAATGCAAAAACTCCGTATGCGGTATTCAAGTACTATCTAACAACACTGCTTCTTGATACTCAAAACCATGGATTTATTTGTTGAGGTTATTGGAGTATCAATTTTTCTTTTTAATTTTTTGACTTGATGTTATTTGAGACGTGTGGGGGCAAAGGCGTTCATCTATCCAAACCGTTGGAATGGGTAGGCTGTAGTTTGGCACCGTATATTGAATTGTAACGATCCCAAAATTCGAATATAGGAGGCCTCTTCCTTCTTCCATCCCTAAATTGAATATTTGGTTCTCTTAAGTTATTGATTGAAATTGAAATTCATTTCCTATCATACATGTCTTATATTAGTCTTCACCCTATAGAATAAAGATGGAAGAAACTAGAAGTGGTAGTTTGTCATACGCCTTTGGTCTTCCTAACAAGTACTAGCAACAACATATGTCACGAAAGTAAACTTAAAACCCCGTCCAAGAGAAAATAACAAAAAGGTTGACCGTTCCTCGTTCACTGCTCCGTTCTCCCTCTATTTTTTTAATCAGATGGTTATAATGCAGCATCTCCTTTTCCTCATAGTGAGAAGTCAGCCCCTTTCTCTCAAACTTGTTCCTAAAACCATTCCCCTCCCCTTCCAGTCTTCCTCCTCTCTTATTAGCTACTATACGAGCGAGCCTATATCCACCATCAACATGGTGGGTACAAACACACAGATAAAGGAGTCATAGATAGAAGGGTAGACAGAGGCAGAGGGGTGATGGTGTCCGGCAGTAGGAAGGTGAAGAGGAATGGTGGAATTGCAATAGGGGCTGAAAAGTTCCCAACCAGCTCCAACGACGCACCCCACACGCCGCCTCATCCTCCGAAGCCCCCGTCTCCTGGCTCCTCCGGCAAGGCATCATCCGGCCAGAAGACGACGACGGCCTTCGCCCGCTCCTTTGGGGTCTACTTCCCACGCACCTCCGCCCAAGTGCAGCCGCGTCCTCCAGACGTGTCGGAACTCCTACGCCTGGTGGAGGACCTCGGGGAGAGGGAGTACCTACTCAAGACCGAACTTCTCCAGCAAAAGCTCCTCAGGGAGTCCGTCGCCATTGTCCCCCTCCTCGAGACCCAGATTGCCTCCAAGGCCGCCGAGCTCGACGCCACCGCCAAGAGGATGGAGTCCATCGAGGCCCACAACCACATCCTGCTGCACGACAACGGCCTCCTCAACGCCAAATTGGATGAGCAGAGATGGAACAACGCCCGCATGGAAGCCCAGATCTCGCACCTGCGACAAAGGCTGCGTCATTTGGAGAAAGAAGAACGCTCATCTTCAAGGTTGCAGGGACTAATCGAGGCCTCTGCTAGGTCTACTCTTATCAAGAAACTCAACACCAGCAATAAGCAGCAACGGCCTCCTTTTGATAAAAGTTGCAGCACAAGCAGCCGTAGCAACACTAACCCTTCTTACCCTAGTCATGATGACATCAGCGGCGTCGAAACAAAAAATGAGGAGGAGCAATTGAAGGCGAGCAATACTCCTCGATCAGGCAAAGAAGAGCCACCGGAGACCTCGGAATCGGCGATCTCAACACTCCAATCTCGCGCTCTTAGGGTTCCCAAACCGCCGCCGCCGTCGTCAAAACGATATGCACCATCCATTTCCTCCGATTATACGAATTCGTCCTCGCTGTCGTGCTCCTCCGACCACCGAACATCCACTGATCGCAGACCAACGAATATTCCTCCGCCTCCGCCTTCCAAGTCATCCCCGTCGCTGCCGCCGCCGCCTTCGCCTTCCAGGACCGCTCCTCCGCCTCCTCCTCCTCCGCCGCCCCTAACGAATTCAGGGCCTCCATTCTCTCGAATTCCTACGAAAGCAGCGGCTCCAACGCCACCGCCACCTCCACCACTACCGGGGAGGAATGGATCAAAGATGATGATGCTGGCGGCTACCGTAAGAAGAGTGCCGGAGGTGGTGGAGTTCTATCACTCTCTCATGCGACGGGACTCCCGACGAGAATCAGGTGCAGGTACGATGGAAGTGGCAGCGGTGTGTCACGCATCAACGAATTATGGACCATTAGATCGTTTGGATCTCCACCGTTGGTTGTGGAGGAGAAATTGTATATAAGGGGATGTTTGGCTCATTTGCCAAACCATCCATCCTTGAGTTCAATCTTGTGTAAACTCAAAAAACCCCGAGAGTAATACATTGTGTTTTCCTCTCAAAGCTTGTTCCGAGTTCCCATTTCTCTTACGAGTTCTTACTTAGTTATTTGGTGAGCGAATTAGGCTGAGCTCGAGCGAAGGTGTGAGTAGCTTGAGTGCCGCACGGATTGTGAGAAATCTAACCCTGTGACAGGTGGCCAACACCCGCGACCTGGTCGGAGAAATCCAAAACCGATCCACTCATTTGCTGGCGGTGAGTAAAAGGTCTTTGAATTTACAGTTTTGCGATCAGGGTTTAGGTCTTTGAATTGACTTTGAAGAGTAAAAAGGGTCCCTCTGCAGAGCAGTTGTCTTTGGTCAGCTTCCGTATCCTTGCTCTTTTTTTTAGAGCATCTTCTTCCCTCTTTCCTTCCATGATAGCCCTGCTCGGAAGAGAAATTAGAACTCCAAACAAGTTTTTGAGAGAAAACATTTTTTATATTATTCTTGGGTTTTGTGGGATTACAATTCTTGAAGGATGTTTCTGACTCATGGTAGATGATTTGACAAATGAGCCAAACATCCCTTTATATACAAGACCTTGGAAGAATCTAGAAACCTAACCTTAAAGTTTATAAGAGGATTCTAGAATTATCTACAAATCTTACATATTCACAACATCCTAGAGTTCTCTGAAATTTTCTGGAGTTTTCCACAACCTTGGAGAGTTTTCTAGATTTTGGGCCATTGATGATTGGTTTTTTTCATGGGCCACATCATCTTGTCACGGGCTTTACTTTGGACCAAACTCGGCTCGTGACACCTAGGACACTCCTTTGATTCCCAAAAGATTTTGCACAGCGAAAGAATCTCTACCCCATTTCTTTTACTATACGAAAATCACTTTGGCAGACATGTAGGGTATCAATTATAGGCTTGTAGCACACCGGATTCCTTACGAATCAGAGATCACCGAGATTATGTTCAACCAGAAATGGATGAACTTAACGCTTAACACAATACTGGGATGCTATAGTCTCAAAAGATTATATCTCTGTCTTTCGTTGATGACAGATTAAAACGGACGTGGAAACACAGGGTGATCTCATCCGGTTTTTGATCAACAAGGTTGAAAATGCTGCTTTTACCGACATAGAAGACGTTGTGTTGTTTGTCAAGAGGCTGGATGATGAGCTATCTTTCTTGGTATGTACAATCTCCGAGACGCATTTCATTTCTGCCTGTATGCTGCAAGGATGATTGCTTATTATGCTCATGTTGCAAGGACCAACATTTATATGCTCAGGTAGATGAAAGAGCGGTGCTGAAGCACTTTAATTGGCCGGAACAGAAGGCAGATGCACTTCGAGAAGCAGCATTTGAATGTTGTGACCTCAAGAAGCTCGAGGCGGAGGCCTCATCTTTCAAGGATAATGCACGACAAACCTGTGCTCCTACCCTTAAAAAGATGCAGGCATTGCTTGAAAAGTAGGTGGATGGATCTCTTACTGCTGATTTTTGTGGGGCTTTGAGTAAGTTCTGAAATCTTGCCAACGAAATCTGTTTAACAGAGTAGAGCATGGGGTTTACAATCTCTCAAGATCACGGGAATCTGCTGCTATTCGATTTAAGACGTTTCACATTCCGGTGGACTGGATGCTTGAAAACGGATTTGTGACTGAGGTAACAATGCATTCCTTTAGTCACTTTTGTGTATCCTCTTTAAATTGATTAGATGTATTTCTTTGGAGCAAACAGAGTAAAGGTTCAAATTCTTTGGCGAGATACTCTAGATTCACTCACCCGCTTGTTTGATCTCGTAATACATACGCTATCTGTAGCTTTTGTTCTGTTGCTCAGAAGTTGGTTTCTGATGCAGTCTTTTTCATAGCTCAGAAGTTGTCTCTCTTTAGCATAAAATATTGGTGCTAGGAAACACATAGATGGGGGCAGGGGAGTGGATGCATCAATCTCTATATGCCCATGCTTGGCATCCCCCACATGTGAATAAACGTTGGTGCTGTGGCTTAATTTTATGTGTGTGTGACAATTGCCAGTATGAAGGTTGAATGCAGAGAGTCATGTGCTTGGGACTGGTTTGACGTTTGAAGGACCTAATTTGATTTCGTTTTGAAAAAAGAAAAATGCTGTGGAAAGAAGTGCAGATAAAAGAGAGGCAGCTGCTAGTGGTAGTAGTAGACAAGTTGTTCAGATTGGGTTGGATTTTTTTAGATAATACTAGTTGTATATGATAGCATGACCCTGTTTTTGTGGTTTATGGTTGTTCTCCATGCGTTCACATCTGTCATTGGAGATGTAGTTGTGAGTATTAGTTTCCCTCAGCAATAAGTCATGCAAAATGTCTAATGGCTGGTGCTTAAAAATGCGGGTATTGCTCTTGTTATGGCTGGATAATCACCACGATGTGCGAATGACTCTGGATGTTCGCTGCTGTTCTTGCACATGGATAGAATATGCTGTTTTGCATCTGAGTTGGTTGTGAAGAGGTCCAAGCGTATATAATGTACCAACACCTATGCTATTTATTCTGTAGATAAAACTGGCTTCGGTAAAATTAGCAATGAAGTACATGAAGAGGGTGTCGGCGGAGATTGGATCTGTTGTCGGTGGGCCTGAGGAGGAAGAGTTGATCGTGCATGGTGTTCGGTTTGCTTTCCGTGTCCATCAGGTGAAGGAATCGGATTGATCTGCTTTCAGCTGCTGCAATTTAGCTCTTTGTCCTAATTTTATAGCTGAGTATTAATTACTGTACTCGGTTTTGACAGTTTGCCGGAGGTTTTGATGTTGAGACGATGAGAGCGTTCCAGGAGTTGAGGGATAAAGCTAAGCTGTGTCATTTGCATTGCCAGAAGCAGCAGCAACAACATAGGCTTGGATGCCGCTCCATGGGTAGTTAGATTCTGCAGCGATCTCAGCTTCAGTGTAGTTAAGGGGGATTCTTGTTCTTTTTGTATAGATGATGTTTTCTGCAGTATGCTTATGAATACATCGTGCAAAGCTGGGTCGAGATCGAATTCTAGATTAGCTGGAGAACTGCCAGAAAATCTGCCCTTGGACATCATTCAAGAGCACTAACTAATGGAACTGTAACTGGGTGTTCAATCCTATTGTGAATGAAATTGTAGTATAGAAATGCTAATTACAGTCCTTTGTGTATTTTCTTTTCAACACTTTCCATCTCATTCATTGAATTGAGATAATTATAATCAATTCAAGTGTATTTCATTAGAGAATGATAAAAAATATATATATAAAAAGTGTCCGTAGCATGTCTTAATTGTAATATTTCCCGGTATCTTTTGTGAACTTTATACAGTGTTGTCGGGTATCTTTTCTCATGAACTCCCGACTGCAGTCGAAGTAGGTGAGTACTGATAAGAAATCCGAACAGTCACTTCTTATTCTTACTTTTCGCCTAATACGGGTACCAAAGCAAGAGAAGCCAGAATGTAATCATCACCATAAACAGATGAACAAAAAATGTTTTTGCGAAAAAATGTGGAAAAAAATGCACCAGCCAGGAATCGAACCCGGGTCTATACCGTGGCAGGGTATATTCGTAATTATGGGGAGTGTAATCAAGAAAAAAAAGTGGTTTCATACATGGTTGGCAACTTGGCATAGCCCTGGCTGTTTGATGAAGGACGGACGGACGGACGTTGCTGGGAGCGCAGCACGCCGGCACATCATGCCAAATACCAAACAGTACACCCCACCACTCCTCAATCCTCATATTTGGGTTATGGTATTGTTGCTGCATTGCTTCTTTGTTCCCATTTTCTTAGCGTTTTGTTCCTTTTTTCGGCAGGATTGGTACTATTGTCCATTCGTTGGGTTTCTCCTTCCTTGATGTTGAATGTGTTGCTACTACTTGGTATGTTTGACTGACAGAATGGTTGTCTATTAAACCCTATGGATCGGTGGTGGTTTCTATGCTTTCTTATAATCAACTATTGCACCCTAACTGAACCTAACCTGTAATTGAATCTATCCTTTTACACGAATGAGTAGTGAAAGCGGAAAATTGAGCACCTTAATTGCTGCTTTCTGGATCTAACACACACACACACCCAGCCAGCAATTATTCTTAGCACGGGCGACAAAGGTCATAGGTCTGTTACGTTTCTACATGGTTCATGTGGTTTTGGTGCTTATTTTCGTGTTTCCGCACATCCTAGTAGTAAGTAACAAACAACCTGGTGCATATTGCTTGTGCAGATATTGGAAAACAATGCAGCCTTGGCTGCACTTCGCACATCTAATGTTCCTTTTCCCCCTCGCAGTAAGGAGGAGGAGCCTGGAGGAGAGAAAAGATTAAGCCAGTCAAGATGTGTATCTATGAGATTTCTCATAGCAATTCATTCAAAAAACTACAGGCAGATACCAGATCCTATATCCTCCAGAATGAGTAGGTATGAGCAATCCTTATTCACTCTCAGTCTCAATTCTTAAAGTTCGTTCAATCATGGCAAGAACCCGGATATGTGCTTCCGCGTATACTATTCATAATTCTTGAACTATGCATTTAAGGACTTCATTCTTGGCTCGAACACCGCCACAAAGCGCGATAGTAAAGCACTATGGAAAGAGTGGATTACAAAGCGTACCAGGTCGTATTAGATCATAATTCAAACCCTAAAAACGGATATGAACGTATAATAACATGGATATATTTATAGACCAATTGAATATCAAAATTTATTTACTCCCGATTCAAGATTTAATTAAATCTAATATTCAAGATTTAATTTAAACCTACTCTTCAAATAAGATCACGAGCACGAGACTTCATTATATTAGATATCCCGGTTTTGGGTTTTCGGACCGGGGAGCGGGATTCTCATACTAGGTTCGCGTAATGTACGTCTATCTGGGACGTAAAGTAATCGACAACCACAACCTCCGCTACAATTGACCAGCAATTATATGTATTACTATCACCATAATCTACCTCAACTTTTACTCCGGAGTTAGGGATTCTTGTGATGGAAGACCCTCAACTTACATTACTTGCGGAGATTGCATTGACTTGACTCATGTATCATGTGTAATTTCCATGTAACTTGGACATAGTTCAGTTAAAGATTATTAAAGCACGTCTGACTTTTGGGACTTTATCTCTTTTTTAAAAAATACAGAAAAAAGGAAGGCATAACAATATCGTTGATATATATATTGTGCTTCCTTGAAAACATTATATAACTTCATAGCCAGATGCAGGTTCTTGGAATTTGGTAGTCTCTATAAATACCCAGCTTAATCTTGCTTCTATCAGCACTCACCTTTCTTCTTCCGGTATCAGATTTTTTTATTTGGGGAAGAATCAGAATTCTCTCGTTGTTACAAGGGTAAGCTCCCACAACTTCCTGGTCCTTTAAACAAGATGTTTTAGGAGTGAAAGGAGAAGAAGGCCTTTACTGTAGATGCCATATGGTTATCAGAAGAAATAATACAGTGCATGCATGTTCGCACAACATATATGTATTGTATCATTTTCTCATCTTACGAGAACAATTTGGAGATGTGTTGCTATAGAATCTTATCGGTGGGGCTAATTAATGTATGCATGTTATTTGAGACGCATACGTGACCTCTTATTTCTGTTTCTTTGAAAAGGTTTCCTTTCTACATGGTATTATGCATTGCTATGGTTATCCACTTGTGAATTCGATGTGTTTTGTGCTCTTTTGGTATCAGAGGATGGAGATGAAAGTGAAAATGTGCTGTGCTGGATGTGTGAATAAAGTGAGGAATGCTTTGGAGAAGCTTGATGGTATGCTTTTCTATTATTTGATTTATTTCGCTATTACGTTTCATACTGTTACATGTATGAGCTCTTTTTTTTCCCCTTCCCTGTGTCACTGCTCTTTGTAAACCTTGAGCATAAATCCTAACTCCTTAGGCTTGCTACTGTGCTATGTGTTTGAGCTCTTTCGTTGTCAGTGCGCTTCTTAAACCTGAAGTAAAAATGCTCTATCCCCTGTTTTGTGATCTGGATTAAAAATGTATAATACTATCTGATGATATCTATATCCAAACAAATAAACCAAGCTAGTATCCAGTAGTTCATGTTATTTGTTGACGTAGGTTTCCATACGTTTGTTGTGGAACAAGAGCACATTTGGGTTTTGAATTTTTAATCGCTGAGACCTTGAGTTTATGAGAAAAGGATAGCTTATCTACCTTTGAAATTACAAGGCTTGATTCGATGGAGTGAGGATCCTGGTTTAGATACAGTTTTGTTTATTGTTCCCTTGCCTGTGTGCAAAGTGATAAGTTGTTCACATAAAAAAGGTTTTAGCTGATTTAAATCAGAACCCCAATAAAAATATTTGGTCTCTTTCTCAAAGTCTAAATCAGGGTAGACTTTCATAGAAATTTCAGTTTTGTCAACTTTGTATGATTAAAGTATTAAAAATTTGACTGTCATTACATGTGCATGAACTTTCCCCTTGTTGAATGTCACATATCTAGGAGTGGAAGAAGTGGGAGTAGACATAGATCTTCAGAAGGTGACAGTTACGGGGTGGACAGAGCAAAAGAAGATACTCAAAGCTGTTAGGAAGACAGGGAAGAGAGCTGAGCCGTGGCCGATGCCATACAACGTGCCGGTCCATGACTTCCACCAATACTACAACCAGCATGAATCATTTCTTCGGACTTGCAATTCTGAGACTAAAAGGGTGCTAAAAAATGGTCGCTTCGTCCACCACCATACTTTTAGTTATGATCCCCAGCCAGTCCTCAGCTGGGAGGTTGATGTTTTTTCCTTCCTCAGCGACGAGAATCCTCATTCTTGCACAATAATGTGAAGCTTCAACACCGAGCAATCATATGTCAAACATTAATATATAAATATGTATAATTCAAGTTGATTATGTTAATCCTTATTTCGTTATCCATAATCTTTATTAAAGTTTTTTAAGCCTCTTCATGCATTTCATGTCAAATCTTATTGATTTTCGTAATTTTTACAGATTGATGACATGAAAGAAGTTATCACAAGAATTTAATATGTTACTTAGTATGACCGTATTAGGAATAATTAAATAAGGTTTATGGTCTCTGCAGTCGACCCATAACGATTAATTTTAACCAAACACGACTATCATTTGATGTCGTTGTGTGCAAACGAAAGAGTTAATTACACCCTCCCTACCTAGTCATGTAACCGTAACTCTCTCAATCATTGATATTTACAGGAATTTCTTCATGTTCGTGATTCAGGATTCTAAAGCATGCAACATGAAATTAATTACATTAATTCTATGTATAGCATGTGATTAACATGGTGTTCGTAATTTAGGATTGGAATTATAACAGGTAACTATCATTGTGTTCGTAATTCAAGATTTCAGGAATATAACATAAAATTAATTATATTAATTTCATGTACAGCAAATGACTCTAATGACATTCGTAATTCAGGATTTCAGACATATAACATGAGTTAAATTATCTTAATTTTCATATACAATAGGTGACTGTCACTGGGTTTCATAATTTTATTTATCATATTTAATTATATTCGAGGATAATGAAAATAGTTTCTCATAAATCATGAGGGTCAGATATTTTATAACATTCTCTAAAGTTCTTCTGGATTAATAATTCGTTAAAAAAAATTATAACATTTCAATAAAATGCGCACAATCGTTTGAAAAGTATAATTAACTTGATAATATTTTATTTTCTAAAATAGAGTTGTTTTTCAAAATGATTTTGACAATTAATATAATCAAATAAATAAATAAATATTATATTAATTATAATTAATATAAATATGCCAG
>LIEC01011351.1:39280-56023 GCA_001925005.1 Drosera capensis
AAACCCTATGGATCGGTGGTGGTTTCTATGCTTTCTTATAATCAACTATTGCACCCTAACTGAACCTAAGCTAACCTGTGTAATTGAATCTATCCTTTTACACGAATGAGTGGTGAAAGCGGAAAATTGAGCACCTTAATTGCTGCTTTCTGGATCTAACACACACACACACCCAGCCAGCAATTATTATTAGCATGGTCCACGTGGTTTTGGTGCTTATTTTCGTGTTTCCGCACATCCTAGTAGTAAGTAACAAACAACCTGGTGCATATTGCTTGTGCAGATATTGGAAAACAATGCAGCCTTGGCTGCACTTCGCACATCTAATGCCTCCTTTTCCCCCTCGCTGTAAGGAGGAGGAGCCTGGAGGAGAGAAAAGATTAAGCCAGCCAAGATGTGTATCCATCAGATTTCTCATAGCGATTCATTCAAAAGACTACAGGCAGTTACCAGATCCTATATCCTCCAGAATGAGTACGTATGAGCAATCCTTATTCACTCTCAGTCTCAATTCTTAAAGTTCGTTCAATCATGGCTAGAGCCCGGATATGTGCTTCCGCATATACTATTCATAATTCTTGAACTATGCATTTAAACCGTGATAGTAAAGCACTATGAGAAGGGTGGATTACAAAGCGTATCAGATCGTATCGTATTAGATCACAATTCAAACCCTAAAAACTGATATGAACGTATAATAACATGGGTATATTTATAAACCAATTGAATATCAAGATTTATTTACTCCCTGTTGAAGATTTAACTAAATCTAATATTCAAGATTTAAACCTACTCTTCACATAACATCACCAACATGAGACTTCATCATATTATATATCCCGGTTTTGGGTTTTCGGGCCCCGTCCGTTGATCGGGGAGCAGGACTCTCATATTGGATCCGCGTAATGTACGTCTGTAGTCAACAACCTCAACCTCCGCTACAATCGACCGGCAATTATATGTATTACTTTCACCATAATCTACCTAAACTTTTACTCCGGAGTCTGGGGATTCTTGTGATGGAAACCCTCAACTTACATTACTTGAGGAGATTGCATTGACTTGATTCATGTATCATGTGTAATTTCCATGTAACTTGGGCATAGTTCAGTTAAAGATTATTAAAGCACGTCTGACTTTTGGGACTTTATCTCTTTTTAAAAAAGATAAAAAAAAGAAGGAATAACAATATCAGTGATATATATATTGTGCTTCCTTGAAAACATTATATAACTTCATAGCCAGATGCAGGTTCTTGGAATTTGGTAGTCTCTATAAATACCCAGCTTAATCTTGTTTCTATCAGCACTCATCCTCTTCTTCCGGTATCAAATTTTTTATTAGGGGAAGAATCGGAATTATCTCGTTGTTACAAGGGTAAGCTGCCACAACTTCCTGTTCCTTTAAACAAGATGTTTTAGGAGTGGAAGAAGAAGAAGGCCTCTAGTGTAGATGCCATATGGTTATCAGAAGAAATAATACGGTGCATGCATGTTCGCACAACATATATGTATTGTATCATTTCTCATCTTACAAGAACAATTTGGAGATGGGAAGCTATAGAATCTTATCGGCGGTGCTAATTAATGTATGCATGTTGTTTGAGACGCATACGTGTCCTCTTATTTCTGTTTCATTGAAAAGGTTCCCTTTCTACATGGTATTATGCATTGCTATGGTTATCCACTTGTGAATTCGATGTGTTTTGTGCTCTTTTGGTATCAGAGGATGGAGATGAAAGTGAAAATGTGCTGTGCTGGATGTGTGAATAAAGTGAGGAATGCTTTGGAGAAGCTTGATGGTATGCTTTTCTATTATTCGATTTATTTTACTATTACGTTTCATACTGTTACATGTATGAGCTCTTTTTTTTTCTTCCCTGTGTCACTGCTCTTTGTAAACCTTGAGTATAAATCCTATCTCCTTAGGCTTGGTACTGTGCTTTGTGTTTGAGCTCTTTCGTTGTCAGTGCGCTGCTTAAACGTGAAGTAAAAATGTTCTATCCCCTGTTTTGTTATCTGGATTAAAAATGTATAATACTATCTGATGATATCTATATCCAAACAAATAAACCAAGCTAGTATCTAGTGGTTCATGTTATTTGTTGAGGTAGGTTTTCATACGTTTGTTGTGGAACAAGAGCACATTTGGGTTTTGAATTTTTAATCGCTGAGACCTTGAGTTTATGAAAAAGGATAGCTTATAGCTTATCTACCTTTGAAATTACAAGGCTTGATTCGATGGAGTGAGGATCCTGGTTTAGATACAGTTTTGTTTATTGTTCCCTTGCCTGTGTGCAACGTGATAAGTTGTTCACATAAAAATGGTTTTAGCTGATTTAAATCAGAACCCCAATAAAAATATTTTGTCTCTTTCTCAAGGTCTAAATCAGGGTAGACTTTCATAGAAATTTCAGTTTTGTCAACTTTGTATAAAGTATTAAAAATTTGACTTGTTATTGCATGTGCGTGAACTTTCCCCTTGTTGAATGTTACGTATCTAGGGGTGGAAGAAGCGGGAGTAGACATAGATCTTCAGAAGGTGACAGTTACGGGGTGGACAGAGCAAAAGAAGATATGCAAAGCTGTTAGGAAGACAGGGAAGAGAGCTGAGCCGTGGCCGATGCCATACAACGTGCCGGTCCATGACTTCCACCAGTACTACAACCAGCATGAATCATTTCTTCGGACTTGCAATCCTGAGACTAAAAGGGTGCTAAAAAATGGTCGCTTCGTCCACCACCATACTTTTAGTTATGATCCCCAGCCAGTCCTCAACTGGGAGGTTGATGGTTTTTCCTTCCTCAGCGATGAGAATCCTCATTCTTGCACAATAATGTGAAGCTTCTTAATTTACCTATTTTTACACTATTAGGATTTGTACTGAAGTGCTGGTAATGTCAGTAAACATTGGTCATCAGCAAGTCATGGAGCTAGCCATTGTATTTATTTACACCTGCTGAAGCAAGCATTCTGTAAATCATCATGCTCATTATAGTGAAATTTTAGTAGTAGTTTCATGTGCACGTACTAACGTTACATGTAACTATTTGAATTGTCCTACTATCAATTAGCAAGTTCCGGTAATGCTTTTGCATAGCAATTATTCATGGCCTCATTGGTTTTCTGATTTTGTTTCAGGTTTACAAAGCAAGCGCTCAGGTCAACATGGTGGGTAGGAAAAGGTGTTATAATGTAACGTCCCAAAATATTCTGTCCAATACCTACCAGAAACGTGACATTATCGTCGTTTCAAAATCCCTTTGAAGTAATACTACAAGATTACAGAGGTTTAAGTATCGACAAGATTATTTAAGACGCATATGTGTCTTCTTATTTGTGTTTCATTGAAACGGTTTCCTTTCTACATGGTATTATGCATTGTAATGGCTATCCACTTGTGAATTCGATGTGTTTTGTGCTCTTTTGATAATAAGGTGAAGTTACAGTTGAGCATATTACAACATATGATATGGTTGTAGATCCACTAACTAAAGATCTTCGTCCTTGTATCTTTGAGAGACATATTGTTAGTATGGGTTTAGGGGTATTTGGGATGCATATGTTCAGTGAGAATGATGTAATTTGTATGCCCTTATGGTTTTATTTCATCTGTTTTGTTATAATTTTATATTGAAGTCAAATAAAATGTATACATTTTCAGTTATATTGACTTCATATTTTGAAAATCTCAATATTTGTGTCAATCTGGAGTCAAAGCTTGGGTAACCTTCAGCGTATGTCTTGATACACAATACAATTCACCATATGGTATTAAAAAAATTGAGATATACAACGGTTCATTTGAACTAATGATTTTCTAATTATAATAATGCATAAAGGTAAGAGAAAATTGACGACCGACAAGAGAACAACATAAGGATACTCATTGGGGTGTTTTAAACATATTAGGATACATATTGAGTGATATTGACTTGTCACACTATCATATTAAATTCATGTCTGTATTGCTTGGATTAAAGATGTATTGTTATCATGATTTGAAGTTTAAAGTTCTATGGGACTGGATCGACTTGAAGAGTAGTATTGAACCAATCGATTTCAATAAAATGTGCACAATCTTTTGAAAAATACAATTAATCTGATAATGTTTTATTTTCTAAAATAGAGTCATTTTTCAAAATGATTTTAACAATTAATACAATCAAAATGAAAAATATATATATTATATTAATTATAATTGATATAAGTGTGTTATGTATATTATATTAATTATAATTTATCAGATTAATCAATTATTATGGTAAATCGTCTAACAATTAATTGAATACTTCCCACTGGTCCATTGTTTTGTTATTGGGTTGGGGAAGTGCGGCGGCGCTAAGAATACGATGCCGGTGTTCAAGACGCCGTTCAACGGGTACTCGGTGAAATTCAGCCCCTTTTATGAGCACCGGCTCGCCGTGGCCACCGCGCAGAACTTCGGGATCCTGGGAAACGGCCGCGTCCACGTGCTGGACGTGTCTGCCCCTTCTCCTTCTCCCGTTTCTCCCATCTCGGAATTGGTGGCGTTCGACACGGCGGACGGCGTGTACGACCTCGCGTGGTCAGAATCCCACGACAACCTGCTGGTGGCGGCGGTGGCCGACGGGTCCCTGAAGCTATACGACGTGTCCCTGCCTCCGCAGTCGAACCCTGTGCGGTCCCTCCACGAGCACACGCGCGAGGTGCACTCGGCCGACTGGAACCCCAGCCGCCGCGACTCCTTCCTGTCCTCCTCGTGGGACGACTCCGTCAAGCTGTGGACCACCGACCGCCCCTCCTCCCTCCGCACCTTCGCCGAGCACGCCTACTGCGTCTACTCCGCCTCCTGGAACCCCCGTCACCCTGACGTCTTCGCCTCCGCCTCCGGCGACTGCACCCTCCGCGTCTGGGACGTCCGCGAGCCTGCCTCCACCATCGTCATCCCCGCCCACCAGCACGAGATCCTCTCCTGCGACTGGAACAAGTACGACGACTGCTGCCTCGTCTCCGCCTCCGTCGACAAGTCCCTTAGGGTTTGGGATGTCAGGACCTTCAGGGCCCCCCTCGCCGTCCTCAACGCCCACAACTACGCCGTCCGCAAGGTCAGGTCTTCCCCCCACTCCAGAAACCTCATCATGTCCTGCTCTTACGATATGACCGTCTGTCTCTGGGATTTTATGCTCGAGGATGCCCTCATCCACAGGTATGATCATCACACCGAGTTCGCTGTCGGCATCGACATGAGCGTCCTCGTCGAGGGCCTCCTTGCCAGCACTGGTTGGGATGAATTGGTCTATGTTTGGCCCCAAGGCACTGATCCAAGAGCACCGTAGATTTCATTTTTCACACTAGACTAGAATTCTTCAATTGGAGTATCAAACCATCATGTTTTGTGCTTGATGATTCACCTGTAGAGCATCCTATATATACAACTAAGTAGCTCAGGTATGTTGTACCTTGAAGTTCCTAGTTAAGTATGTTGTTCTTTTGGTTGTCATTGCTTCATATGAATCCATTGTATATTTATGCCAAGAATAAAAAGCTGGATTTCTAACAGCCGAAGATGCCATACGTGATTCTTTTGCTCATTCGATTGCTGTGATTCCATTTTAATGGCATGATGATGATTCATTCTATTGTTTGCCGTCATTTTCTTAGGAACTCTGATGTCGAGCATTTCGTACTTGTTTGTATTTTTTATGTGATTGCTTTCTCTTATGCTACCTCTTCGGCTGAGGCATGGGGACAATGCTGGAATGTGGTCGCTTCATCTCCCGTAGTCCCATGTTTGTGTTGCTGGCTATCTGCCAATATACATTATACCACTTGTAACAATGCAGAATCTAAGATTATGGACATAACTGAAGTTGGTGAGTCTTGAGGAGAATAATTCTGTGTTCCTGTTGGAATGTAATTTTTGTGTGTTGATGAACGGTAGAACGAGCTAGGAGTATAACAAAAGAAGTGCTATTGAAGGAGGAGATGGGGAAAGATAAACCAGAATTAGTTTGAGGATGACATAAATGGCAGAAGGTTTGTTTCCTGTGCAACTTTGACGGCGGGCTTGTGATTCTTGTGTGCCATATTCTGGTGCTAGAAGCATCATGGACATTAGAACATCACTCAAAATTGGTCATAATCCTGTATGTTTAACTAACCTAGGTGTGTTGGACGCTCTTCACTACTCCCTTCGTCCCAAGTTATTTAAAATAGTTGGATCGGGATTCTATTCTATTTAAAATAGTTCAAGTATATATTTACATTGAAAATGTCACCGCACAGCACATAATGCACAAAATAATCTTCGAATTGTGACAATGTTGACATACTAGTTCTCTTTACTCTCGATAACAAATATCGCCTACTTCATGATTCCAAAGATATTTTGCTAAAATAACTAAAAACCCCACTAAAATTTCAGATCGTATTTCGAAGGTGTGGTCTTTTGGACCAAAGGAGAAGGTGTTCCGTACATCCAAAAAAAGAAGAAAAAGAAAAAAGGAGAAGGCGTTCCGTTTGCACTTGTATCATATCATGGAGATTTGGTACATGAACCCCAAAGATATACAGTCATGGAAGATTACATAATCATACCATACGCACGAGTAGGATTAGGATGCTCGCCAGCCAACCATCTTTAGTCCCCTCATCATTTACCCCAGAAATTTTATTTTTAGAAAAACATTGAGAATTGTCACCTTTCATATTTATGCATAGTTTTGCCAAATCCATCCGGCACAACAATCCACAGAGTGATTTCCTTCCAAAGCGGAAAAATTCACTACACTTGTAGCAGTGATCCTCGTCCATCATACACTCCGAATCAAGCACAATGAACGTCATGATTTGTTTTCTAGGAATGAGAGTCCCATTCTTGCTCTTGATCTCATTCTGTATAACCAGAGAAGTGACTGTGAGGGCTCGGATACAGATGAACAACAATGCCGAAAGGAGCACGAAAGCACATGTCCCGGAGATACCAGGTGCATGGCCACTAGCTGGTCACCTTCCTTTGCTAATTGGCAGGGGAAACTTACCTCGAATCTTAGCAACCTTGGGTGACCGATGTGGCATGCTAGCCTTCGTGATCCGGATAGGACTCAGTCGATGGCTCATAGTGAATGAATGGAAGGCTGTCAAGGAATGCTTCACCACCAATGACAAGGTCTTCGCTTCTAGACCAGCTTCTACCACAGTGTAAGGATCAATACCTATTTCAGCACAATCCTCGTTAACTGCTAGTTTCATCCAAATATTCAAAACACCTTGATCTTTTTTTTAAAGATGACTAAAACAACTTGCTCTTAGAAAAGAAAAGAAAAGGTGAATGAGAAATAAGTAACATACATGATCAGGACAGTTAACTTCTGTTTTTTTTTTTTGAAAAATGTATCCGTCCAATAAGGTCTTGCGATTTCCTTGACATCAGGATACATGTGGGGCACAACCAAGCAATCTTTGCCTTCTCTCCTTACGGCTCCTACTGGCGTGAAAATTTATGGTCTAAACTTCAGTCCAACCGGCAGCTGCATCTGTCTGAGATAGACCACTTTATCAAAGACATATATGCCTTCATCAAGGGCACAAATGGTCTAGGTGGTGGCATCACCAATCCTCTACCCATCGTAGAATGGTCTAATAGACTGATGCTCAATATGATCACGATGATGGTGGCGAGGAAAAGATATGGATACATGAAGACTGGGGACGAGGCTCATCAGATTTTGAAAGCCATGGGGGAGCTCATGAATGGGGCAGGACTATTAGCATTGCCTGATGCCTTTCCGTTTGCTCTTGTTCAATGGTTAGATCCCCAAGGCAATATTAGGATGCTGAAGCGAATTTCTTCTCAACTGGGTGCAATCCTCGGCTGTTGGATAAATGAGCATCAGTTAAGAAGAGCCAGAGATCAATACGTGCATGATGAAGACTTCATTGATCTGCTGATATCTGCAGTTGAACAAGGAAAACTAAAATCGGATCAGCATGCTAATGAAATCATAATTCAAGCAATGATGGAGGTAAATGCATATTGATATTCATACTCCTAATGCTTTATCGGTTTCTACATATTTTTACTAACCAATGTATATTCAGACCGTTATCATTGGGGGCTCTAACACAACGTCGGTCACGTTGGTGTGGTTATTGTCCTTACTGTTGAGCATGCCATGAAACGCGTCAAGGAAGAAATAGATCAAGTAGTTGGAAAAACAAGGCAGGTGGAAGAGCGTGACCTGAGAAGTCTAGTTTACCTTGAAGCCGTTGTCAAGGAAACATTACGGCTATACCCTCCAATCCCTCTCTTAGTACCACATCTGTTGACAGCAAGTTGTACTATTGGCGGGTGCCTCATTCCAAAGAACACCAGAATACTGGTGAATATCTGGAAAATTCAAAGAGACCCTCAAGTTTGGAAAGACCCAAATCATTTTAGACCAGAAAGATTTCTGACAAATGGAGAGGCAGCTTTTTTTGAGGCTTTTGGGCAGAATTTCGGTTTCTCCCTTTTGGCTCAGGAAGGAGGTCATGCCCTGGAGCTAAGCTCGCTCTAGAGGCGCTCCTCTACACAGCTGCTCAGTTACTCCATAGCTTTGATATGTCCACACCGTCTCCCGTGGACATGGCTGAAGGTCCGGGAAATAACATTTCTCAGCCTGTTCCTCTTCAGCTTGTGCTTACACCATGTCTCCCTCAAGCGCTATATGTATGTTAGCTAGAATGTAATCTAACTGCTATACTATCAGAATTATAAAAATGAGCTGTGGCATGTTATGCTCAAGATTTATGACAATAGAGAGAATAATCACAAAAATGATGTATTTCGTGAATCTCGCAGCATCGATTGCAACAGGAGCTACTCCAACCCAAGGATGGAGAGCATCCATTCATGTGGCCATCCAAAACATAGTTTGCATAAAGCAGGAGCTTATCATAAACATCGATATGCCCAATTGCAACTTGTTGTGCATATATTGTTAGAATATATTAATTTTGTATTAATAATATGATCGTTTTTAAGCTCAACATATTCTCGATCATAAGTATTGTAAATATAGTACTCTTGTAATCAATTCAGATACCACTATTATAACAATTTAGTCCCTTTAACATAGTATCAGAGCCGAGGTCCCTCACGGACTATCGGCATCACCCGTTGACCATCGACGCGTGACCACTTCCAACCGCTTCCGCTTATCGCCTAATCTCGTAGGAATAATCCGGCCATCAAAGGCGCCGTCGTCGCTGTGGTTCCGTTGGTTCTGCCGTTTGGCCACCCGCTCCCCGACGTGGACAACCACGTCCGCCCCCGGATTCAGGCCGTCGCCAACCCCAGCGAGGTGGTCCCGACCACAGCCAGCCACCACCAAACAGCTGCCCATAGTGGCCTCACCCAGCCACACCAGATTGGAGATTGAACTGATGACTGATGTCATCTTCAATTCCTTTCTCTTTCCCTCGATTCACAATCCACACCCGAACCAGACCGCCGGTTTGCTCGGCCCCTCGTCCGAGCCCGCAACTTCTTTGATTCGACTCGGTTTTATTGCGCCGTCGGTTTTGCTGCAAATATTTAGGGATTTTGAGTTGTGCAGATGAAGTATTCGTCGAAATGTTTGCGAGAGAATAAATATTCAACAACCGCCACCGCTGGGCAACATCCGCCATCATCTACGCAGCTCAGTTCCGCCACCGGAGCGCCACCACGACCTCGTCGTCTCCGCGGCGGCCAGCCTAATCTCCAAAAATGTTGCTCAGGCATTTCGTCGAACACGTTCAGTGCATTCATTCAGCCAGCCTTTTCAGTATCACAACCAAACCCGCTGTCGGCCTCGTCACCGATTCAGGACTCTGCTGCTCCAAACGCCGAGCATCGAGGTCCTCCAAGTCATCACCAGCTAGCTGTCTCGCTGGAGCAGCAATCAGTCAGCTCCCATGTCCCGACGTGAAGAAACCACCAAACGGATCTCTAAACAACCGCGTGGGTTTAAACCACCGCAGATCCACCACGACGACGTCTCCCACTCGACCTCGGCGGGCTGGTGATGACAGAAACTCGCGCTCCTAAACGGACCTTGGAGGATAAAATTGGGTTATTCAAGATTGTGAACTTGGTGATTGCTGAGAGTATGGATTTAGAAAAGGCTCGTGCATGCTCAGGGGAATTATAATCTCCCTTCATTGTGGTCAAAGACGTGATTGGATGAAACCATCTCGGGCAAGGGGCGGTGGAGCATTAGAAGAGGATGCTAAGCTATAATTTTTTTTGGCGAAGCAGATGCTGGCGTCGATGGAGGTAAAGGTTGTCGCCGTTGCTCTTCATATCAGTGAGACGTGGGTTTTTTATAACTCACATCATCCGACACGACGAATTCGAATTTGGTCCTCGCCGCTGCTCCTCGTATCAGTGAGACGTGGGTTTTTCATAACTCACATCCGGCAGATCGGTCCATCGACCCTCATTGCGGATCCATCGCTATATAGCCACCATCCCCAACTGGGCTTTCCTCCCCTTAAAATCGACCCACCAACTACTATCGATTCAAATCCAGATCCATCCTTTATACAAATTCATTCAACGTACCCCCAATTGTAACCTGTTGTGCATATGTGTTTCCAACTACCCCAAAATCAAATTTGAATTGGCACAGAGCAAGTTGCAAGATACATCATTGATGAAAAAGGGTAAGCACCTCGAGGCATAAATAAAATTTCCATCCGAATATCCTCGGCTTGAGCCATAAATGGACTTCAGTCTCCACTTCAATCGAATGCCCTCTTCCTCATCAGTTTCCTTAAATAAGCGTAGGACCTAACAAGCGGCAGATCAAACCGAAGGGACGTTAGCAAAAATGGATAGTCAACATCATGTTCAAAAATACCTAATACGGACTTGAAAAATTTATAGGATGCTCATGATCATGAGAGAATGACAATTCACAATAGTAAAAAGACAACAGTGCAACGTTGACACAGCTCTGTAAAATGAATCCAAAAATAAAAGCACTCAACAGCAAGAAGCAAGCAACCGAGGAATGGCGGGTGATATTCCTCCGTCTCAATTTAATTGAGACACTTTTTATTTAGATTAATCGTAATATAAATATAATAATTTGATTTTTATTTGATAATAAATTTATATTAATATAATAAAACTAACTCATCATCTTCCGTCCTCTTTTCTCCTATAAAAAATATTTTTTTTTATCAAATTTCATACAAATTCAAGACACTTATAAAATCTTGTATCGAATCAAATCGTTATAATTAAAATAAGACAGTTAAGGGTTTGAGTATGCAGGTTATCCATGGCGGTCAATGCCAAGGACCCAAAGTGAGAAATATCATTAGATACACAAAATATGAAAAGATATTGACTCATAGAAAAGGAAAACTAGAGAAAAGATCATCAACGACTTGATTTAGAACCCATAATTAAATAGCATTTTTTGTTCCAACGGTAAACATAGATGCCAACACTATAGATGTATTCAACCACGAAGATTGTGCAAGTTTTTCATCATAATGAATATCGACATACAGGGGCGGGACACCCCACCCCACATTATAATCGACTCAGTCTGAGGATCAAAACCCGTTGAGTGCCGAGCTATTTTGTAGTGATGAAAGCAGTAAAGAAACAAAATCCTTCAAAGGGGAATAAAGAAGCAGCGCGTTGTCGGATAGCCCATACCCACACATTTTTGAATAACTGTGTGTTGCCAAGTCTAGTTATGTTTCCTATGCAAAAATCCAGATGTACAGTAAATATCAGTTATAATGTTATGCTGACAACAGTGCATGATTAAATTTTTGCATTAGTTAACTCAAAGTGACATCTAACATCGTAACTACTCAAGGCCGATAAGTATTGTGTTGAGCCCATGATGGACTGATCTCATACTTTCTCTCCTCATGCTCCAGTGGACTGTTAGATATGTGCCTGGCTTACAGGTGAACAGAAAAAAGTCAAGCACGGTCCAAAACGATACAGCGTTTCTTCAACAAGAAAAATTCTTTAAAATCAAATTTATCCACCCTGCCTGCATAATTTATCTGAAATTCCCGTTATATCGTCATCCATCTCCAACTTAAAGCAGGTCCCCCACCACTATTCAATCACTTTGAACCATATTGTTTTGTTTTGGTCCCTTCCACCCACCCACCATTCAACGTACACCTAGGAGGACCTCTAGCTACCAAAAACAAACACCAAACAGAACATCAAGACAACGACAGACAAGGACCTTCAAAACTTCAACTGACGAGACTCATCCTCAGAAAACCTCCTACTCATAAGCAAAATAGAGATGATGGAGTAAGGAAGTAGGACCTTTTAGAAGAAATCACCCAGTTCTGGCAATCATGGGTAACCAACTGAGAAACCAATGTCATTGGCTCCCGCTTCTCCTCCTCCTCCTGCTTTCTACGTTAGCATGTCTATCTTGGGCGCTTTCCAGTGAGTATTCCATCACTGGGTATGACCCCAAGGATCTAGCCTCCGACGAACGAATCGCCCAGCTCTTCCAGCAATGGTCGCAGAAGCACGGGAAAGTATACAGGCATGCCAAGGAGGCCGCCAGGAGGCGGGAGAACTTCAAGTGGAACCTCCAATATGTGATCGAGAAGAACTCCAAGAGGAATGCGGCTACCGATCACACTGTCGGGCTTAATAGATTTGCGGATCTGAGCAATCAGGAGTTCAAGGAAATGTACTTGTCCAAGGTGAAGAAACCCGCCTACAAGAACATGAACCGAACTAGAATCATGCGTCAGGGAAGGTTGAGGTCCTGTGATGCTCCTTCATCACTGGACTGGAGGAAGAAGGGAGTAGTTACTGGTGTCAAAGACCAGGGTGATTGTGGTAAGCTGCAAATCATAATGGTTTCCATCTTCTATGCATTTATTTGTACGGTTAATTTGATTTCAGATCAATTCCACAATCTCAAAATCATCAGATCATATCATACACTGAATTGATGTGAAGATGACTAAAATTTTGATACATGACTCCATCGAAAAAGTCATCGTAAGCTATTTACATGGTTCCTGAAATTCCTGATCAACTTCAAAGTCATGCTATAATTACCCCTGGAGAAGTTAAAAAGGGTTTTAAAATGTGCATGTAGTTCATGCTGATGCAGCTCCGCCTAGGGTATTACATGCTGATCTGTCATGTAGTGTCATATACCCAGTATCTACACCACACTAAAAAAATCATAATTGATTGTCAAGGTCTAGGTTATCTTCAATGACAACGGGAGGAGCTTATTTTATGCTAATCTTTTACAGTCCTGAGCTCAAGCGGATACTCATTATGGTTTTTAAACAATTGTTGCAGTAACAATGTCAATAGATGACTGGATGATATGGTTCTAAGGAGTGCTTTCATTAGATCGGAACCGAGTCTCCTACATAGAGCTAGTGGTTAATGGAGAACCTTCCATCCACAAGATCGGTCATTTGCTTTGATAGAATCTTCTAAACCTAGCAAAAATGAGTTTCGCTCAAGAAAGTGCAACAAGCGCAAGCAAAGCAGAAAAACCTTGGGAAAACAAGTGTTACGTGAACTCTCTCCTTTCAAAGCCACAACTTCTAACACCATTCAACCAAAATCTCCAAATATAATGAACAGAAACAAACAGATATAATAGAAGAATTGAACTCCATAGAATACAAAATAACGTTCTTAGAGTGAAAAACTGATGCTGCATAAAAACCAGGAACTTAAAGTCAAACCATAAGCTCTTACCAGTAATGTTATCTGCCTCAGGCATAACAAGTTCCCAATTTAAATAATTTCCAAGTAGCAGTAACCTGACCTAAAAATTTGAGCTTGAGATAATTAAATTCGAGCTCACGACTTAATGCCTTGCAATAGAATTGAATGCCTAAGATATTTTGAGCCAAATACATTGCTTCAGCTTTTCAGAAATGAATAATTCACAATCTCCAGCTCATGTTACCTCGCTTCTGCACCTGAAACTGCAATGGTTGAATACCTACATGCAAAAAGTGGCATATCGCATCCCCATTTGGAAGTCGACATAGCAACAAATCCTTGGAGAGAAAAATTTGAAAGTGAACGGCCAAAGTTTTCCTATGCCGAGTATCATTACGACTACAATTCCTATGCTTAGTTGTTGATTCAACTCGAAATAAATAAGTAGCTTCCCTGCGTCGTGAATTATCAACGTACGGCATATAGGAGAAGAAGTGACACAATGATATATTCTTACATGGCTAAATCATATACACAGGTAGCTGCTGGGCGTTCTCTTCAACTGGAGCGATAGAAGGAATAAATGCTATAACTACAGGAGACCTTGTCAGCCTCTCAGAACAAGAGCTCGTAAGTTGTGACTCAACCAATTATGGCTGCGAAGGAGGATATATGGACTATGCTTTTGAGTGGGTTATAAGTAATGGAGGCATTGATACAGAGTCGGATTATCCTTACACAGGAGAAGATGGTACATGTGACACTTCCAAGGTTTGGCTTCTTGCTTTTCACTACCAGCTTGAATCAACAGCAGCTTTATTCGTTCTTTAATCTCGTGTCATTTAATAAACATTATTGCTCATTTCAGGAAGAGACGAAAGTGGTAAGCATTAATGGTTATGAAGATATAGATCAATCAGATAGTGCTCTACTATGTGGAACGGTTACTCAACCTATAAGTGTGGGAATTGATGGATCTGCAATTGACTTCCAGCTATACACAGGAGTAAGAAAATCATAGAATTGGGCTTGTTCACAAAACTTTTCATGCTGCTATGTTGTAACTAACATATGAATCTGATCAGGGGATCTATGATGGTGATTGCTCAAGTGATCCAGACGACATAGACCATGCAGTTCTAATAGTCGGCTATGGTTCTGAAGGAGATGAAGATTATTGGATCGTAAAGAATTCATGGGGCACAAGCTGGGGAATCCAAGGATATTTTTACCTTAAAAGGAACACCGATTTGGAATATGGGGTGTGTGCAGTCAATGCCATGGCCTCTTACCCAACTAAAACATCATCTTCACCTTCCCCTTATCCTTCTCCAGCTGTACCTCCACCTCCACCACCCACACCCCCGCCACCGCCGCCAGAGTCTCCTCCACCACCCCCTCCGCCTTCTCCCTCACCAACTCAATGTGGAGACTTCTCTTACTGCTCATCTACAGAAACTTGTTGTTGCATTTTTGAAGTCTTTGATTTCTGCCTAATCTACGGGTGTTGTGAGTATACCGATGCTGTATGCTGCACTGGAACTGATTATTGTTGCCCCAATGACTATCCAATTTGTGACGTCGATGATGGACTATGCCTCAAGGTACAACTGGTTGAGTTTATATTATCTTTCATTTCTTTATAAACTCATCAAAGGTGCGATTACTTCAAAGCTAAGCAAGCCTAAGTAGCAAGATTCTGCAATTGAATATTAACACTATCACAACTCGCCATGAGACACTGATGGTTCTACATTTTGTTCTACAGAGCTCCACAGATTACCTTGGGATAGCAGCAAAGAAAAGAAAGTGCGCTAAGTACAAGTTCCCCTGGACCAAGATCCAAGGAGACGAGAAAAATATTAACAGATATCAGCCACTGCAATGGAGGAGAAACCGATTGGTTGCAGTGCAATGATATCCTGTCTTTCTTGAGATGATCAGGGAGGATAGAGTGTTCGCATTTTTCTGGAGTGTTTAAAGTTTCAGGTTTCGGGTTGTGTTTTATCGATCGAAGAGGAACTCTAAACCCTTCTCGACACGCTTTGGATTGATAAACTACATGATGGATTTTGTTTTTTACACTTGTAAATCATACTACTTGATATGGAATATGTTCAAAGTCATTATTTGATTGGTCTAATGGTAGGAGGAAATTTAAACAATTAGGGGTAGCAAAGTCTAGTATCTGGACTTTAAGTGAGTGCAGTGTGTACCGCTAATATCAGCAGGATAGTATCACAACGCTCCTTATTCATATAGCTATAAAGGCTCTGCTACGTTAACCACACCAAAGGCTTTCGCGTCTCCTGGCATGACAACCCATATCCACCAACCCTAAATCGAGAAAGAAAAAGAGATGGGAGAAAGACCTCTCAGATCCACCCCGGTAAGAATCTTTAGATCATACAGCTAACACACATGGTGTATTGATGATCTCAATTATTATCATACATTTGAACTCTACTTTCCGGTTGAAGCCATCAAATTTCCTCACCGCCTTGTAATTCCTAAAAAACCGAAGGGATTCTGTGGACAGGACAGGACAGGACAGGACATCGGGGAGGCCGGGAGGGATGATTATTAGGCAGAAAGTAAGTAAGAAAACTAGTCCCAGCCCTATGATTGAAATCTGAATGTAACTCATCAGCATTTGATTGGATCTGAGCAATTAGATATTCGATAAGGCCCAATAACCTATGCGCGATGCAGCAGCTCTTAATCATGGTCCTTGACTTGAGCACTCCCCTACAGATTACATATGAGATCCCACTCCCGCCTAGTCTGAGGTGCATTGCATGTAAGTAGTAATTGTTTCAGCAAAAGCAAAGAAAAGCAGCCTATAAGAAGCACGAGAAACAAAGGGATGCTAAGAACATAGCATCTCTAGAGAATGCCAATGCACAAACAAAATAGGAGTGCGAAGCGACAAAAGAAAATCAAAGATAGGGCAGTAGAACAGAATCCGAACATTAAAGAGCCTTATGCACTGAGTAATAGAATAGGTCTCAAAGTACCAGGAAATTTGAGGCGGCG
>LIEC01011351.1:56043-66815 GCA_001925005.1 Drosera capensis
AACCTCATCATGTCCTGCTCTTACGATATGACCGTCTGTCTCTGGGATTTTATGCTCGAGGATGCCCTCATCCACAGGTATGATCATCACACTGAGTTCGCTGTCGGCATCGACATGAGCGTCCTTGTCGAGGGCCTCCTTGCCAGCACCGGTTGGGATGAATTGGTCTATGTTTGGCCCCAAGGCACTGATCCAAGAGCACCGTAGATTTCATTTTTCACACCAGACTAGAATTCTTCAATTGGAGTATCAAACCATCATGTTTTGTGCTTGATGATTCACCTGTAGAGCATCCTATATATACAACTAAGTAGCTCAGGTATGTTGTACCTTGAAGTTCCTAGTTTGGATTCAACAAATTATGTTGTTCTTTTGGTTTTCATTGCTTCAGTGAACATATGAATCCATTGTATATTTATGCCAAGAATAAAAAGCTGGATTTCTAACAGCCGAAGGATGCCATACATGATTCTTTTGCTCATTCGGTTGCTGTGATTCCATTTTAATGGCATGATGATGATTCATTCTATTGTTTGCCGTCATTTTCTTAGGAACTCTGATGTTGAGCATTTCGTACTTGTTTGTATTTTTTATTTGATTGCTTTCTCTTATGCTACCTCTTCGGCTGAGGCATGGGGACAATGCTGGAATGTGGTCGCTTCATCTCCTGTAGTCCCATGTTTGTGTTGCTGGCTATCTGCCAATATACATTATACCACTTGTACAATGCAGTAGTCCTGAGGAGAATAATTATGTGTTCCTTTTGCAATGCAATTTTTTTGTGTTGATGAAGTAGAACGAGCTAGGAGTATAACCAAAGAAGTGCTATTGGAGGAGGAGATGGGGAAAGATAAACCAGAATTAGTTTGAGGATGACATGAATGGCAGAAGGTTTGTTTCCTGTGCAACTTTGACGGCGGACTTGTGATTCAGGTGCAGAAATAAGAAAGGTACACAGGGTTGTGTCACATATTCTGTCCCAGAAGCATCATGGACATTAGTACATCACTGTAAATTGATCATAATCCTGTATGTTTAACTAACTTAGGCGTGTTGGACGCTCTTTACTACTCCCTTCGTCCCAAGTTATTTAAAATAGTTGGATCGGGATTCTATTTTTCAGTTTTTTGAATTTTTTTGTATTTTACTTTTGTCCCTTCATATAAGCGGGCTTTACTATAACGATTGAGATGGAAGCTAGCGAACGTATTATAGGGGTGTTTTGATATTGGTGTGAAAAGTTCTTCAATCAAGGAAACAATACATTATTTCGGACGACCCAAATTTGAAAATATACTACTCTCTTTGTTTGCAATATTTTTTTATTTTGGTCGTTCTAAAATATATACAATGTTTTCTTTTATAATAACCTTTTCACATACTTCCTCCGTCCTTAATAAATTATGAAAGTTTGACTTGGCATAATTATTAATGTGTGTATTGACTTTGATAGTTTTGAGGATTTCACCTTTGTGAATGTGGAGAAAAAAGATGAGTGGTGGAGATAGAAAAAAATAATGATGGAGAAGATGATGTGAGATTAAAAAAGACATTTGAGTTTTTTTGACACTAAATTGTTGACATTTATGAAAGTGTTATAATTTATATGAAATATTTATTTTTAATAATATGTTGTAATTTATCTAAAAGAGAGAGAGAGTAAAAGATTATAAATCTATCTAATCAGGTAAGACACACTTTTATCATCTTCTCTCATAATTGTTAGGATAAACCTCACAATCACTTAAAATATTCATTTTTATTAAATTTCATATATCATGCCTGGTCAAAATCTTGTATTTATTTCAAGACGAAGGGAGTGGCATGTATTATGGGACAAAAGTAGCATATCTTTTTTTAATATGCCAATCAATTACTCCCTCCGTCCCATAATTTTTACAGCGGCATGTACTTCGAAACATTCCATTCTCATGATTAAAGTTCATACTTTAATCTATCATTAATGTTTTCATGTGATGAACTTTTGGCATACCCAAGTGTTTTACATTCTTATTAAAAGTTTGGCTTGTTTTGTCATTTCAGGTTTTCGGTACAGCGGAAGATGCTTTCCGGAGGGACTTGACAATAAAGAGGTATCGTACATGGCTTTCATACTGCATTATAGGGTAAGCAAGTATAGAATGAACTGGCAATATCTTTCTGTGAAGATGTCCCATTAATTCTGTCTTTTTTGGTAATATATAAGCAATTTGCTCGAATAGCTAAGTTGTCAGCTCAATTATGTTATTAAGTACTTAGGTTCTAGTACCATATCACCATTCACTTATTCGCCTTTTTGGCATTTGCTTAGGTGGTGATTCCTATTGTACTTGATTACCAGCTTGTTCTACAACATCAGCACCGACGAAGTGGAAGATTTTACCTGAAGAGGTGAATTCAGATTTTTTTGAAATGGATTCTCTTGTTACTATTGTTCTGTCTCATGAATTTCCTAAGTTTTTTAACTTCATGATGTTTCCTTTTATTCGTATGGTAAGTGCAGGCATTGCTGATCTGAATTCAGGGATGATAGCAACTCCATTACCTCCAAAACAAACGTTTTTGGATGATCCCTTGCGTGTCCTTCATGCTGTCCGTTTTGGTATTTTCTTGCACTCATTCTTAACTATATACATTTTAATCCGTGAAATATACATTTACACTGTTTATCTGCTCTTTCAGCTGTAAGTTACAAGGTTTGGATTACGTTGGATAAAGCCCTTAAGCAAGAAGCTGCCTGTGATGAAGTGAGAGCTTCCATTCGGGATAAAATAAGCCGGGAACGCATTGAAACTGAAGTATGCTGCGCTCCTTTATATCATCCTGCAGTTTACTCTGTACTTCTCTCTTCAAATAGTTTTTGCCTTTTTGGTTGTATTGTTAATTGACACCTGGTTTTTCTTTGCCCTTATCTTTTCCTCCAGGTTCATATCATGGTTTCTGGGAATGATCCGGTTCAGGCAGTCAATTATCTGTGCAATTTGAAACTTTTCTGGATTGTTTTCAGCCTCCCTCCCAGTGTTGAGCCACCTGTGTTATAATTGATATGAGCCACCTGGATTGTTAACTTTTCTGCAATGCGTGAAAGGTTGATTTTAATATGCTGGTGATAAGTTGTCACAGTTTCATTTTGGGGATGACTAGTTGGTGACAGTATCATTCTGCGGGCGAAGTGAGTTGAGCAATCTACTGTTGAGATCATGTTGTGAGCTTGTTTACCACATGTATGGCACGTGAAGGAAAAGAGTAATATACATGTGCCGTCAACCCATACCTCATCAGCTCGATCTTTTTGGGTTGAGGTACAAGTGTAGTTTGTGCTTGCATGTCTTGTAGTCTTTGGTTGGGTGATGGACGCCTCGTTGGGGTCTCCCGTTAACTTAACACTATTTAAGTCTATCTAGGAAAAGAGAGTGAACATTCTAGTAATCATTCTAGGTTGTTTGAAAGATGTTATTGGCTGGAGGATTAGCATCCAGCAGTTTATAAGAAGTGCTTATGTTTGTGGTTTTTTTCCAAAAAAATAAATTAACTTGTGTGGCAGAAGTTGTATGTCCATCTTTTTGTGCAAGTTGTTACCAAATTAACTGTTCTTTTTTTCTTTACAAGCGGTGGTAGTATTAGCTAAGCATTTTCGTATTTCACACACTTCACCAGGGTTTGCGCGGCATACATTGATGCTGCATCAAAACTTATGCATTCAATTAGAGGTATCAAGTTGAAGGCGAGTTCTGCTTGGGTTGTTTTGTTCCCTTGCTTCTCCTTTAAGTCCTATGATTGTAATTTTATTTTTCTATCATCAGTATGTAAGATTATCCACTTCGGTTTTGGCCCTTTTTGACATTGCTGGTTTTCCTCCTGTTACTTGTATTGGTTACAATTTACTCATTTTATGGTCCTGGTCCGTATTGTGTTCGTTTCTTTTCAGGGTGAACAAGTACGGCTTGCTTTGTACGCAGCATTGTTCCTTTCTTGAAGGGAAACTATGTATCTGGAAAAGAAAAACAAGAAGGTAAATCAATCACTGCTCCCTTGTTTTGATTTGGCATGCTCGGCATCCCAGGGTTCTCATTGTATCCTGATGTTGAAACATTTTATGGTAGCTGAATTGTTTGTCTTAGACCTTACCGTGACTCTCCTGCGTTGCAGTTACCTGTTTCTCATTTCATCATCTTTGATTCTCTAAGTCGTGGTGCTGAGGATGCTGAAAAGGTCAGTTTTGCTTTTTATCCCTTCTCAAATTGCCCCATATCTGCGATTACATTCTTTTTTTCCAGAAGATTATTAGATATTCCTTCTTGTTAGATGGTAAAAATACATCGTGCATCGAAAAAATTTGCATCCCTGCTTCCTTTCATCACATCTGAAAAGGATATGGAAAATGCTGAACTTGAGTTGGAGAAGTTCTTATCGATGTCCCGACAACTCAAAATTACAAATTTGGACAGGTACTCTTTTCTTTTCTGATGAGAAACTTTGTCTTCTGTGTTATCATCTTTAACTGCAATTTTCAGCTGTTTCACTTTTTTCCTTCATGTAAACACAATGAACCAGGAAGAAGAGGTGACGGTTATTTGGTAAGAGATATCTCTTGGTAAAGAGGACTTGGTGTAGTGCGATCATCTCATAAACATGTAATTGAAGTGTGCATGTGCATATAGATTGTGGGATGGGGTAATAGCAAGAGATTTGTTCTTTTTTCCATAAAATCCGACTTCACCTCGAAATTTTTGTCAGCATTGTGCCATTGTGGATAGCACTATTCTAAATATCCCAGCTGATATATCCTTTTCGGTATACCATCGATATGATATTGTATAATTAATTCGATATATAAAAAAACAGGTCAATATTACCGATATATCAGTCAAATCCGATATAGTGATATATCGTCCGATATAATATTTTTCTAATCATAGTCTATTTTTAGGATAATAAACGTTTTTAAAACAATTTTTTCTTGAAATACATTAAAACACATTTTTTGAATTGTTTTTTCAAAAATCAAGTTGGATCATAATCTATTACAACTACATATTCACGCAATCATCCAAGAATTCTAAGAAAAAGGATATTGGATCATCACAAGATTCATCGGAGGTGGAGGTGGAGCCTGACATACCACTTGTCGATAATTATATATTACCGGAGTCGAACGAAACAGATGAAGAATAAATGATTGAAGGCGAAGATGAAGATTATAGTAGATTTTAATCTTTAATTCGTAAAACGATATTGTTTTAATATTTTTAATATTTTATGTTTAGATTTTGCATATTTTTCTATGGGTTTTTAAACATTTCAGTACATATTTCATTTATTTATATACCAATCCAAACTACATTCGATATTTATCCATATCTCCAATATATCGTCCGATAGCCGATTTTTTATATCCGAGGTCTAGAACCTTGGTGGATAGTGTAGTGGTGAACCTCGTCTTTGCTGCAGGAGGAACAGTGTGACAGATCCCGCGTGTCTACCTCGAATGATCTTGAAACTCTCATCATCCACTTATAATGACTCCTGGTAATTCATGTTTTTCTTTGTTCAGGTCGTCTTTTACGAGCATTCAAAAACGAATGGGAGGTGACCTTGGTGATAAGCACACTATTGTACCCTGTTGGCATTGAGAATGAGTTATCAATAGTGTTTCGATCTCCACAAAAGAAGGGACTTGTTCTACCTGGCACGAGATGCTATCATAAATTTAGGTAATCCCAGCTCCGACATTGTAGTGAACCTGTAGTTGCTGAGAGCCTGATACAATTCAAGGGCTTTCAATTGTTTGATCATATCTTCTGAAGATCCATCAACAATGACACCCTTTAGTTTTTCATTGAAGTTAACCATTGATCAGTCCAAGACCATAACAACTCTTTCTTTTTATCCTGTTTTGTTTGTGGGGGATTCTATTTGTGGTTTAACCCATTGGCGCGCCGCTTTTTACACATTTGAAATGCGACTCTATCGCAGGACTAGATAAAGTGTGGGACTTCCATTCACTGTTGGATGGAAACGATATCAGGAACACCTTGCACCTGAACGATGGACCAGTGGTGGGGGATTGGGTAAGTGTCTTCTCTTCCCCAAGCTTTTCTAACCAGTGAATTTGAAGACCTCTCCTTGAGTTCTTTTTTAGTAATCTTGACTCCAGACGGAGAAGATCATGGAGTGGCAGCTCGCTCACCCTTCTGGCACTGCTGATGAATGCTTGGAATGGTTGAAGGAAGCTGGCGCTAACGCAAAGCGCTCTGAGTTGAAGTGAAGGCTTGGCTAAGCATTTCCTGGATCGCATTGGGTCCAGGACGTGGTACTCGTGGAAATTTTAAAGAATGAACATTAATATAAACTACTAGTGATTCTAACATCTTGTGTGGTAGTGATGTTATCAATAGTAAGCTAGTTTGGAAAGCTCGTTTGCATTTGTTGATTTTTGACAACATGTGGATGATTAGTAGGGCTGCGTCGTACTGATTTATTTCTTATTCAGCTGTTATTGAACGGATGTCATTGCTTCCTTAAGCGTAGTTGAGGAAGCAAGGATGAAACAAACTTGAGTGTTTGATTGAGGCGTAAAGGAAGCAATTGGGTTGTATGGAAAGCCCATATTCACATTGTTGGTGTTAAGTGAAGGAGGCGTAGTTGAAGAAGCAAGGACGAAACAAACTTGAGTGTTTGATTGAGGCGTAATGGAAGCAATTGGGTTGTTTGGAAAACCCATAGTCACATTGTTGGTGTCAGGTCAGCTAGTGAGGAAGTGAACCATGTGCTTATGTTTTGTATGCCAGTGTGGAGGACTCAGGGGGGTGTTTAACCTAGTGGGGTACCGAGCTTGTTATGCCAGCTGCGTTGAAGGAGCTATTTGAAATATGGTCTAATGTTCCGATGGAAAAAGAGAGAAGGAAAGTCTGGATCTTTTTATTTTTTGCGGTGATTTGGTTAATATAGGGTGAACAGAATGGTATAATCGTTGCCGGTAAAATTCCGCCTCGTGTGAAATGAAGGAGTTAATCCTTTTGCGAGATTGGTTCTGGGTTAAGGTATGATATTCGGAGTTACCTATTGATGTAAATTCTTTCGTGAATAATCACGGCATGCTTAAAGTGGTTAGTGTACGAAGGTGATGATGATGAAGTGATGGCTGTTTTGGAGATCCTGTTTCGGCTTTCATCTTCCGGCTTCTGGATTGAAAATCTGATGCTGCTGTTGTATTTGTCTCTGGGCTGGGGACTATACTTCCAATCTGCGGTGTTGGCGGCAAGTTGATGGAGTCTGGTGCATGCTTTGTTGGTTGTTTTGTTGTTCTGTAGTTTTCTTGTAACAGGTTCTCCATGGCTTTGCTTTCCTGGAGTTTCCTGAACTGTGTACTACTCAATTATCCCATCCCAAAAAAAAAAAAACAAACAAACAAAATCAACATTGTTGATGTTAAGTGTAGGAAACTTAAAGTTTATCTTCATTTATACCTCTTCGGTCGATAAAAGACGACGAACGTTAAATTCATAAACATTTTACTGAGGACCACAAGGGTAGGCCGTATCGTTCATGGGGTCGTACTGGACCCAATGGTCTTGCGTGTGTAATGTGTAAAAGTTACAGGACGTAGTACGAAGGCAGGCCGTCTAGAACTATACAGCCATACAAGTCAAATCATAGAATTAAAATGTAGTTAGTTATTTTTATAATTTTATATCAAAAAACATTTTTGATCTAAATTATAGGACTTTTTAATTCTATTTATAGAATAAATGATTTCAAATTATAGAAATGTTATTTCAATATTTAATTATATTTTAAAATCATATAGTTTTAAATAATTCTTAAATAAAAAGACAACATGATAAAGATGATTACACATAAATTTGATTTCAAATTTGACACGATTTTATTTTAACATCAAATATAGCTAAGGGTTGAAGTTTCATTTTTTCCGTCAAATTAGAGCAACGACATCACTCTAAGTTGCTGTGTTCCTGCCTTTTGTTAATCTTTGGGTGTATTCTTTGTACTTTTGGATATGTTTTTCGTTGCCAAAGCACCCTAAATTATAAAATATGATCATTCTTCATCCTTTAATTCATAGAAAATCAAATCGAAAATTCCATTTCTTCATCAAAACACAAACACCGGATTTTTCTTATTATTTCAGAATATTCACATTAGATACAATAAAATAGAATATAGATATGAATGATAAAGTATAATATTAGTTGAGAAAAATAAAGATATGATGTTGGAAAAGTGTATTAAAAATATGTATAAAAATTGTAAAATGAGAAAGAATAAATAATAATTTTTCAAATAAAGAATAATACTGTAACATATTATATTTTTTATAAATATAATAAAATATAATAAAATTTATCGCATCGTAAATGTCCTCGAAGAAATATCCAAGGGATGATATTCGGGTGTCCCTACCACAAACCCAAAGAGAGGCTGAAAGTGTCAAACAAGTTAAAGGGGCAGGGGGCCACAATTGGTTTGAGGTTGAGGATGACATAAATGGCAGAAGGTTTGATTCCTGTGCAACTCTGATGGGGAGATAGTGATTCAGGTGCATTAATAAGAAAGGTACACAGGGTTGTGTCCATGTTTTTCCCCCCTTATCATATCCCTTTCAAAAAAGGAAAAAGAAAATCTTGGTTTGGTGGACTCTTCTTAGGATAAGTTGGTAAGTTCATTTTTAATCAGGGTTTTGATTAAGTTGGTAAGTCACGGGAGGGAAGGGCATCAATAATTTAATTCCTATAAAAAAAACGTCTTACTAATTTAACTTGAACTGAATGTGACCCTGATTCAAGGATTCAAGATCAAGCAGTAGTAATGTTCTTGGCTTCTTGCAGTAATTTTCCAGGATATGGGTCATATGACATTGTCATGTACCTAATGCCTTTGTATTTATCTTTGCACCGAGTGATTCAGTGTAAAAAAGCACATGCCTGCAGTAGAAACAATTCTTCCAAAGCGTAAATGGTGCGACCATCCGACATAACTTCATGGGCAAAATCATGTAGCCATCTAAAGTTCAAGTATATATTTACATTGAAAATGTCACCACACAGCACATAATGCACAAAATAATCTTCGAATTGTGACAATGTTGACATACTATTTCTTTACTCTCGATAACAAATATTGTCTAATTCATGATTCCAAACATATTTTGCTAAAATAACTAAAAACCCCACTAAAATTTCAGATCGGATTTCAGATCGTTTGCACTTGTATCATATCATGGAGATTTGGTACATGAACCCCAAAGATATACAGTCATGGAAGATTCCACAATCATAAAATACGCACGAGTAGGATTAGGATGCTCGCCAGCCAACCAACTTAGTCCCCTCATCATTTACCCCAGAATTTTTTTTTTTTAAGAAAAAAATTGAGAATTGTCACCTTTCATATATATGCATAGTTTTGCCAAATCCATCCAGCACAACAATCCACAGAGCGATTTCCTTCCAAAGTGGCAAAATTCACTACATTTGTAGCAGTGATCCTCGTCCATCCTTCTTCACTTACACTCCGAATCAAGCACAATGAACGTCATGATTTGTTTTCTAGGAATGAGTGTCCCATTCTTGCTCTTGATCTCATTCTGTATAACCGGAGGAATGGCTGTGAGGGCTCGGATACAGATGAACAACAACGCCAAAAGGAGCACGAAAGCACATGTCCCGGAGATACCAGGTGCATGGCCACTAGCTGGTCACCTTCCTTTGCTAATTGGCAGGGGAAACTTACCTCGAATCTTAGCAACCTTGGGTGACCGATGTGGCATGCCAGCCTTCGTGATCCGGATAGGACTCAGTCGATGGCTCATAGTGAATGAATGGAAGGCTGTCAAGGAATGCTTCACCACCAATGACAAGGTCTTCGCTTCTAGACCAGCATCTACCACAGCGTAAGCATCAATACCTATTTCAGCACAATCCTAGTTAAATGCTAATTTCATCCAAATATTAAAAAAACACCTTGATTTTTTTATTTTTTTAAAAAAAGATGGTTAAAACAACTTGATCTTAGAAAAGAAAAAAGGAGGATGAGAAATAAGTAACATACATGATCAGTACAGTTAACTTCTGTTTTTTTTTTTTTTTTGAAAAATGTATCCGTCCAATAAGGTCTCGCGATTTCCTTGACATCAGGATACATGTGGGGCACAACCAAGCAATCTTTGCCTTCTCTCCTTACGGCTCCTACTGGCGTGATACGAGAAAATTTATGGTCAATGAACTCCTTTCTAATTCTAAACTTCAGTCCAACCGGCAGCTGCGTCTGTCTGAGATAGACCACTTTATCAAAGACATATATGCCTTCATCAAGGGCACAAATGGTCTAGGTGGTGGCATCACCAAGCCTGTACCCATCGTAGAATGGTCTAATAGACTGATGCTCAATATGATCACGATGATGGTGGCGAGGAAAAGATACGGATACATGAAGACTGGGGACGAGGCTCATCAGATTTTGAAAGCCATGGGGGAGCTCATGAATGGGGCAGGACTATTAGCATTGCCTGATGCCTTTCCGTTTGCTCTTGTTCAATGGTTAGATCCCCAAGGCAATATTAGGATGCTGAAGCGAATTTCTTCTCAACTGGGTGAGATCCTCGGCTGTTGGATAAATGAGCATCAGTTGAGAAGAGCCGGAGATCAATACGTGCATGATGAAGACTTCATTGATCTGCTGATATCTGCAGTTGAACAAGGAAAACTAAAATCGGATCAGCATGCTAATGAAATCATAATTCAAGCAATGAT
>LIEC01011352.1:0-25652 GCA_001925005.1 Drosera capensis
AGACCCACGGGTTTGTTCCTAATTAATGATGGGCTGATTAGGGATAAGAACCACTCTATATATATATATATATATATGAAGGTTATGGTCCCCGATTGAAAATACATTATATCTTTTTGGTCTCTCATCGTTAGAGAGAGAAACCTTAACGTGTATATCAATTAAAAGATACCCTAATCCTATGCGATCTTCAACCCGGATTAAAGATATGCTCTTATGGATTCAGATATGCTTCCTTTTATGATATAGTCTAAATAATTCAATATGAAGGTTACAGTTTTAATATGATTTATTCCAATAATTGATATCAGAGTCCCCTTCATATTGGTTTATTTAAAAAGTTTGATTTTGGACAATGTTCCGCTTGGTTCTTGTTTCTGTTTGAATGATGTAAACTGGATTCAGAGCTTGATACGGAGGCTTTGGATTCCAGTGATTCACTGTCGTTAGAATTGGTTACATTCTGGCTTGCTCTTCTCGAGAAAGCGAAAAGGTGAGTAGCTGTATTCTTGATGGAAAAATTCCTGTTATTCATTGGGTATTGAAAAAGGGTTTTTTTTTTTAACTTTCCTAGTTTGATCCATATGTGTGAGGTGATACATGGTTGATCAATTATCTTCGATCATGTCACTGTCCTAGCTTGCAAACCAGCGGCTGATGCTTAATTATCTTAATTAGAAAAAATATGGAACTTGAGATAAGGTGATATGCAAAAGATTTGGGTTTTGATTTTATGTATGCAATCTATACGTAATTGGTAACTTCAATCAACTTATTTCCTTTTAAAACGCAGCATAGTGTGAATTAGATAATGAAGTTGATCTTAGGATTCAAATAATATTGTGCTTCTTGTTTTTTGATTTACATATGCCATTATTTCCTTCCACATATTAAGATTCAGATTTGTATTTACTAAACATTTAAATAATATATATGGATTCGGATTTGGATTCGGATTCAATACTTGACAATAGTATTATATATAATTTTTTGTATGTCTAATATTCTATATTAGTTAATTGAAATAATATGTTGCCAAAGTAACCTCTCGTGTAAATTGATTAATCTAGAATATTAAGATATTTTGTGTGTGTTTGAATTCCATACGTTTAGCAATCGGTCCAAAGGAAGATTGTTATTTGGTCGGAATTAAAACATGCTTGTGGTAATAAATATATGACAATTGTTAGGTTTTCTGTGTGAATGTTAAGTCGGTCTCAAAAAAGACTTGATGTTGATAGGATTTTATTGTCAATATTTGCTTACTACATCAAGAGTACCACTTACAAGTTGATTTTATGTCCAAATACTAAATCAATGTTGTGCTAGGTTTCTTGTGATGGAGATTTGTCATTATTTGAATCTATAAATTAAAATTATATTTAAGTAATAATTATGAGATTGTTTTTTATATTATCTTTTGTTCTTTTTCAGTCAATACTTCTGCTGCTACAATATATGCAAACATTAACAGTATCTATATGCTTAACGACATAAATTTTAAGGAATAGAAAGAGAACGTAATGATAATTCTCGGTTGCATGGATCTAGACCTTGTACTTCGGATTGAGCGACCTATTGCTCTTAAGGATACATTTACCTCTGATGAAAAGAGGGAGATGGAGAAGTGGTGATAGGAATGTACAATCACTCCATTTGTATAGAAATTGATGTAACAAAACTGAGATTTATTAGTTATAATGTAGTTATTGTGTTTAGGCTAGAAGTTAAGTAGGTAGTTACAGTGTAGGTTAGATGTCAGTGAGCAGACGGTTGCAGATATATGGGCATCATGCACACCACCAGATGCAGACTAATATAGAGGACTTTGGATGAACAACTATTGCATTGATAAGAAACAAAAGAACTCAAAGGTTTCGGGATGAAGAACTGAGCTTGGAGACGAGGATCAACATGGCAAGGCATGAACTGAATCAGATATGAGTGAACACAATAGTTACAGCAAAGACTGTATACAGACTAGGATTGTAGTATGGGATGCAGACTAGAGTTGTGACAGAGACTTGGTGCAGACTAAAGGTTGCAGTAGACTGTGAACGGATCATTCCATCTACGATAGTGGAAACTGGAAGGCATGTCATGCTACCAGAAGAGAAGTGGAACAAGGGGAGAAGGATCATGAAGAAGTTTTTATCCGAAGAACACAAGATGCTTGCCGATATCGTCAAGAAGGTCATTCACTGGAAAGAATACAGTAAAGATCAGATTACCACTAATCAACAAGAAATCATTTGTGGAATACTCATGAAACACGAAGTCAACTGGGCGAAGTTACTCATGTACCAACTTGCCAAAGCTGTGGAGGCAAGACAACCATTGTTTGGGAGGGTCATCAGTATCTTTCTCAAACAAAAATTAAAGCTTTCTGAAAAGAAGAGAAGACCATGGAACGTAGCCAAACAAATCGACATTAAGAAAATAGGCAAGCAGCCTATTAGACTGACAAGGAAAACTACAGCAGTGCAAACCGTGGTCGAACCTGCAGACCATCCACCAAAGTCTGCAGAAGTACAGACAAGACAGAAGGCCAAGCAGACTACTGCAACAGTGCAGATCACTGCAGTACAGACACGATCTGCAAAGAAGCAGATCAAGAAGATGTGAGTCCCCAAAACTCAACAAAAAATGAAGTAACCTAGAGTCACAAAGAGAAAAATTCTTGTGCAAACCTCTGACGAGGAAACTGTGTCAGATCAACCTGCTGCAGAGCCACTCGCCATAGAAGAGGAGGAAACACAGTCTGTAATAGTGCAGACTAGGCAGATTATTGAGCTATCTTCCTCCAAAATCTCACCCAAGGTACCAGAAATTGCTGCACTCCACGATGCAAATGTGGTAATTCAGCTCCTAAAGGCAAGAGTAGATGAAAACCTGAGAAACCTGATTTTGGAAGCTCAAGTGAGCTTTCAAGAAATCAGAGAAGGACCTCGAGGTGAGTTAAGACAGAAGCTGATTGCAGAAGGCTACACTCATGAAGAAATAAAAGCAATATAGGCCAAACTGTCAATCTTGTAGACGGACCCTACTCAAGCTAACTCTGCTGCATCCACCCTCCAAATCAGACCTCTTGCAGGAGAGCCAACAACAACAACAGTAATTGTTCCATTCTTAAGTAGTGGAATGAAAACTTCAACAATTACAGATGACCAACCAACAAACGCAACTGCCGTATGGACAACAACAATATCCACAACTCAGGAAAGGCCTTCTCCTAAGAAGATCATTGAAACTGTCATGCAGACGGTCAAAGCAGTCGAAGCAAATATACTATAGCAGAAAGTCAGAGACACTCAACTGCTCGTTGAAAGGAAACAAGCTAAGATACAGAAGAAGGCCCAAAGCGACAAATTGATGAAAGAGTTTGTATCATATCACAACCTACCAATCAAGAGACCAACACCAATAACATCTGACAGGACAACCATTGAAGGAAGAATAACAAGGTCTACAAGACCAAAGTTAATTCCCCTAGGACCTGATTTAGGAGAACATCAACCATCAAGTGACGATGGCGGTGATCAACCACAACCAGACCTTCATAATGATGAAGATGACATCATCGACTAAGTTGCTGCCGTAGGAGTACAAGTCCAGATGACTACAGCTGAGCCAGTAGAAGAAGCCCCTGTAGTAGAACAAGAAGTAACTATAGTAGAGGAATGTGTAGACGAACCCTCAGTATTTGAACCAGATGTTCCCTCTACCACGGTTACAGAAGAGCAAGAAGCAGAGCTTTCTACAGAAAGACCAACAACAGAGCAAGAAGCTACTCCAGAAGAAGAGCAGTTGAATCATCCTCAGAAGAGGAATCTGTCACAGAAACATCAATAGTCATTGGTCTTGCAGCAGAGAAGATACACAAAGAACAAGCTGAAGATCAACAAACCATAGAAAAACTTCCAGAAGTTGATACCACAGAGGAATCACTCAAAGATAATGCTCTATCAGCCGTCACATCCAAAGAAGAAACTCCAATTGCAGCTGAGGGCAAGGATGCAGACGACTTCACACAAGGTGCAGCCGAGGGAATACAAGCAACTCCTCTTCATCTGAGGATACACGATCTGGCGAATCTCTTGTTCACACCCTTTCCTCGTTTGGAAAGATGAAAGCAGATCCACCCTCCATGGGATTTCTAGAAATGCCAATGAAGGCTGCCTTCGATCATGATTTACAAATCATTACAGCTCCACTCCAACCACCTGCAGAAAGAAGACACCTCTTTTCCTCAAAAGACACTGCTGACTACAGAATGGGAAGATTAGAGCAAGACACCCTCAAGATGCATGAATGGACCAAACAAGCCTTCCATGACCTTCTTGAAACTATGCAGCCGATTGCAGACGAAATCGAAGAAGAAAGGCATGTGAGACATAATACCTTTGATGAATTTTGCAACACACTCAACCATTTGACGAACGGGGTTATTGATCAAATACAAAGAGCAAATGCCCTAAATCTCCAACAGTATCGCATAACCTCATCTGATTTACAATAATTCAGAGGCCAGCACAAAGCAAGTCTGTCCAAACTTCACAAAGCTCTGCAAACCACTCAGCAACAGTTTAATGAGACCATCAACATCAACGACACCAAGTTTGGATTACTTGAAACCAAACTAGAAGTTGTTCAGAAGAAAATATTCTTTGAATTTCAAAGCGTGCGTATTGCTTTTGACACTCTTAACTCCACCCTCAATGCTAACAAAAAGGGGGTGAAGTATGTAACAGAGTAGTAGAAGACTCTAAGGAAGCCAGCTGCAACACCGGGGGAGAAGAAGCCTGAGCAGCGGAGGACTCTATCTACATCTAAGGGGGAGAAGTCTTCTGCAGCAAAGAGGAAATATTCCTCTGAACAAAGAAGGAAGCAGTCTGCCAAGAAGTCCAGGCATCATAAGGAGGAATCCTACGAAGAACACAGATGACACTACAGAGACTCAGAAGAAAGACATAGAAAGCGCAGAGAGAAACTAAAGAAGAATGAAGGCACAAACGCAACAAAGGGAAGGAGCACCAAAGGTAAGCTTAAAATTTATATATAGCTTCTTTTTGTAATTATATTGTTTTTATTAATATTATGTAATTAAGTTGAAATTAGTTTCAACAAAACATGTATCTAAACAGTTACATAAATAAGGCTGTTGTAATGCCTTAACAGACTCACTCTGGGAAGAGGTATTGAAAACTGTAGCATATATACTTAATAGAGTTCCAACTAAAGCCATAATTAAAACCCCATATAAACTATGGACTAGGGAAAAACCCAGTATAAAACACTTGCATATTTGGGGTTGTCCAGCTGAGGCAAAACCTTATTGGTCAAATGAAAAGAAATTCGACTCTAAAATAATTAGTAGCTATTTTGTTGGGTATTCTGAAAGGTCTAGGGGGTATAAGTTCTATGATCCCACTTCAAGAACTATTTTTTGAGACGATTAATGCCTGGTTCTTTGAGGATGTTGAGTTTGGGGGATGGTTATTTTGTAGTGTTTCTTTGGTGTCAAACACATATTTGGTTGATTATGTTTTTAAGGTTGTATCTGCACATTTACAGTTTTAAAGTTTCATGTACTGTTACAGTTTTGAGATTGATCTCGATAAAGTTTAAGGTGGACGAGTTGGAAATAGTTATTCTATTTCGGACCACATTTTATGTTATTTCCATACTACATACCTATACTTAATCTATGTCGTTGATTATATAGATATACATGATTATTGTTGGATCTAGTTATGTCAATATAACATAAATCTCTTTGGTTCTTTGTTGATATGATTGATTGACCGGATTGATAAATGACGATTATAAGTTGATGGTATTATTGAGCTCTTAAGGTTATATTGTGACATATAATACTAAGGTTTGTGCATGTACATGAGTGTGTAGTCCAAGTGGGAGATTGTTGGATTAATGGACTCATATTACATATATATGGATAATTTAACTATACGGATTAATTGTATGTTATGTGCTATCTTACGATTTGGGACAAATATTGGTGGTCTTACGATTATTAATATTAAGTGGGCTAATATGTCGTCTTATAAAGTATAGGGCCCAATTATGTAGAGATCCACAGGTTTGTTCCTTATTAATGATTGACTGATTAGGAATAAGAACCACTATATATATATGAAGGTTATGGTTCCTGGTTGAACATATGTTACATCTTTCTGGCTTTTCATCGTTAGAGAGAAAAACCCTAACGTGTGTATCAACTGAAAGATACCCTAACCCTAGGCGATTTTCAACCCGCATCAAAGACTTGTTCTTACGGATTCAGGTACACTTCCACTTATGATCTATTCTAAATAATTCGATATGAAGGTTACATTTTTGATAAGATTTATTTCCACCCAACTATCTAAACTCTTAGCTTTCAAGAAAAAAGAAACGGTGGAAGAATCTCAAGTCGAGCCATTAGAGCATCTCCATTGGAGGTTCTTATTGGGGTTCTTAAAATAAGAATCTTACTTTTACCAATGGAGAGAAGAGATTGTTACTCATGTGGCATTTTGATTTATTTTGGGTTCTTAGGGTCGTAGATGTCATCTTTTCATCCATCTCGTCTACAAGTTTGTTTGTATCACCCAAAGTTAGTCTATTAAATAATTCTTGGAATGAGAATAATAATACTCTTTATTTTGGAAAGCAAAGATTGTTGGATTAATAGACTCATATTATATGTACATGGATAATTTACGGATTAATTGTATATTATGTGTTATCTTTTGGTTTGGCCCAAATATTAGTGGTCCTACAGATATTAGTATTAAGTGGGCTAATATGTCGTCTCATAAAGAGTATATGGCCCAATTGTGTAGATACCTACGAGCTTGATCCTAATTGATGATGGGCTGATTAGGGTTAAGAACCACTATATATATAAAGGTTATGGTCCCCGGTCGAACATGCGTTACATCTTTCTAGCATCCCATCACGAGAGACAGAAACCCTAACATGTGTATCAATTGGAAGATACCCTAACCCTACACGATCTCCATCCCAGATTAAAGACTTGCTCTTATGGATTCAGGTACGCTTCCGCTTATGATTTGTTCTAAATAATTCGATATGAAGGTTACAGTATTTATGGGATTTATTCCAATAATTGATATCAGAACCTCCTTCATATTGAGTTATTTGAAAAGTTTCATATTTCACATTATCCTTTGGATTCAGTTATGGACTCGGTCATGAATTTTGTCGATTCAGTGCCATTTGCGTAAAAGCCTATAATTTGCTAGATTCAGTTGGTATACTTTTGCCCCTTGAGAGCCATCTGGAACCATTTTCTTCCTTGATGTATTGATGATTAAAACAAGAAAAATAAGCAAAAAGAAAGTTCTGTTTTCACTCCTTTCCTATTGCGTTTTCTTGTGTGGTTTCGTCAAAATCATGGTTACGTGTTGGCGTGTTTGGATTGGGTGATAAATTTTTGTTGGGGTTCAATTTTGTTTTGGATGAGATCAGTTAGTATATTTGTACTAGGTTTTTTTTCTCTTCATTGAATTCTGTTTTTGGGTTTTTGTATCTCAATTAGTTTTTTGAGATAAAATTATATTGAGATAAGATTCAGATTTATTTCCATTTAAATATATAAATGGTATACAAATATAATCATGTATTCAGATTTGTTTCCATTTAAACATTTAAATGGAATATATCTAAGATTTGGATACAGATTCAATATTGGCAATATTGTTATATACAAATTGTTTTTTGTATGTCTAATATTTTAGATTTGTTAATTGAAAAAATATGTTGCCAAAGCAATCTCTTTTGTATAAATTAATTAATCTAGAATATTAAGATGTTTTTTGTGTGTATTAACTCCATGAATTTAACAATCGGCCCAAAGAAAGATTTTTTATTTGGCAGGAATTAAAGCATGCTTGTGGTAATAAATATGTGACAATTATTAGGTTTTCCATGTGAATGTTAAGTCGCTCCAAAGAAAGGCTTAATATTTGACAGGATTTTAATGTCAATATTTGATTACTACAGCAAGAGTACCACTTATAAGTTGATTTTCTGTCCAAAGACTAAAATCAATGTTATGCTAGGTATCTTGTCATGGGGATTTGTCAATTATTTGAATCTGTAAATTAAAATTATATTTCAGTAAAAATTGTGAACTTGTTATTTGATATTATCTTTTGTTTTTTTTAGTCAATATTTCTCCTGCTACAATATCTACAAACATTAACAGTATCTCTGTGCTTAACGGCACAAACTTTAAGGAATGAAAAAAGAACGTAAAGATAGTTCTCGGTTGCAAGGATCTAGACCTTACAAAGACAAACTTTAACAGTTTGTTCTGAGGTTAATATAATTTCGGTACCCAAAGACACTTGGTGGGTAGATTCTGGTGCTACTACTCATATAAGTGTATCTATGCAGGGTTGCCTGAGCTGTCGAAAACCGAGTGATGGTGAAAGATATATCTATGTGGGTGATGGCAAGCGGGTTGAGGTTGAGAATATTGGAAAGATTAGGTCATTATTAAAGACCGAATTTTATTTGGATTTGAAAGAGACATTTATTGTACCGTCATTTAGATAGAATTTAATTTCAGTTTCCACATTGGACAAATTCGGTTATTCTTGTTCATTTGGAAAAAATAAATTTAGTCTTTTTCAAGATTCAAATCTTATTGGTTCTCGTCTTTTATCTGAATATGATAACCTATATTTTCTTGATACAATTACCTCATATAATGAAACCTTGCATGTAAATTCTCGTGGTACTAAAAGAAAATTAACCAGTGAGAATTCCTTATCACTGTGGGATAAGCGTTTGGGTCATATATTCAAACAAAGAATTCAGAAACTCATGTCTGATGGAATTCTTGATTCTCTTGATTCCTCAAATTCGGATATATGAATTGAGTGTATCAAGGATAAACAAGACTAGATTAGGTGCCGAGAGAGCTTCATACGTCTGAAAATTGATATAATCGGATATTTGTAGACCATATCCTACACCCTGTAGAAATGATCAACAATATTTTATCATATTCATAGACGATTATTCTCGTTATGGGTATCTATATCTCATCCATGAGAAGTCCTAGTCAATAGACGTGTTCAAATCATATAAGGCCGAAGTTGAAAATCAATTAGGCAAAAGGATTAAAACCATTAGATCTAACCGTGGTGGTGAATACTATGGTAGATATGATGGTTCAGATGAACAACGTCCAGGGCCATTTGCGAAATTCCTAGAGGAATGAGGGATCATTCCTCAATACACTATGCCAGGGAGTCCTAGCATGAATGGTGTAGCTGAGAGACGAAATCGAGCATTAAAGGACATGGTGAGAAGCATGATTTGTCATACTATCTTACCAGACTCACTCTGGGGAGAGGCATTGAAAACTGCAGCATACATACTTAATAGAGTTCCAACTAAAGCTACTATTAAAACCCCACATGAACTATGGACTAGGAAAAAACCCAGTATAAAGCACTTGCATATTTGGGGTTGTCCAGCTGAGGCAAGGCCTTATAGGCCAAATGAAAAAAAACTGGACTCTAAAACAATTAGTAGCTATTTTGTTGGATACTCCGAAAGGTCAAGGGGGTACAAGTTCTATGATCCCACTTCAAGAACTATTTTTGAGACGGGTAATGCCCAGTTTTTTGAGGATGTTGAGTTTGGGGGATGGGAAGATAAAGTTAGAGATTTTTGTGTTTGAGGAAGAATATGTGTCTCTTCCATCAGTTGTTGTTGATCATGATCAGGGTGTTGTAATTCGTGGCAGGGAATACGAAATAGCTCCAATTTAAGACAATCTTGATAATCTCCTTAATCAAATTTCTGATATTATTAATGAGGATCAAACTCAACAATCTCAAGAACATAAAGTGTCACTAAGGAGATCCACTAGAGAGAGGAGAAATGCAATTTCGGATGACTACATTGTATTTCTCCAAGAACATGAGGTAAACTTGGAAATGGTGGAAGAAATTCTTGTCTTCCTCCAGGAACAAGAAACAGATTTTGGATTTGTGGAAGATGATCCAATCAACTTCCGCCAGGCTATGGAAAGTTCTAAATCTCAAAAGTGGATTGATGCCATGAACGATGAAATTAAGTCCATGAGTGACAATGACGTTTGGGAGCTTGTCTCATTGCCCAAGGTGTAAAACCCATTGGTTTCAAATGGATATTTTAAACCAAGAAGGATTCAGAGGGCAATAGCATAAGATTTAAAGCTCGTCTTGTCGCAAGTGGCTGCACTCAAAAGGAAGGCATTGACTTTAAAGAGACTTTCTCTCTGATTTCATCGAAAGACTCTTTCAGGATAATAATGACGCTACTGGCACATTTTGATCTTGAGTTTAATCAGACGGATGTTGAAACAGCATTTCTTAATGGTGAGATTGAAGAAATAATCTATGTACAGCAACCAGAAAACTTCGTTTCGAGAGATCCAAAGAAAATGGTTTGAAAATTAAAGAAATCCATCTATGGGCTCAAGTAAGCTTTCTGTCAGTGGTATCACAACTTTCATAATGTCATTACATCCTTTGGTTTTGAACCAAATATAGGTGATGACTGTATATATCACAAGTTCAGTGGGAGTAAGCATATTTTTCTGGTTTTATATGTTAGTGACATGCTGCTTACCAGCAACGTTGTAGGCTTATTGCACGAAACTAAGAGATTTCTTTTAAAGAAATTTGAAATGAAAGATCTCGACGACGCCACTTTTGTATTAGGAATTCAGATACATCGAGACCGTCTCAAAGATGTTCTCGGACTCTCACAAAAGGGCTATATGGATAAGGTGCTTAAAAGATATGGCATGTAGGATTGTAAACTAAATGATAAAAAACAACTAAGGGAAGTGGCACAAGTTCTTCCTCAAAGATAAAATCTCTAACTTTATCTCCCCACCCCCCAAACTCAACATCCTCAAAGAACCGGGTATTAATCGTCTCAAAAAATAGTTCTTGAAGTGGGATAATAGAACCGGGCTGTGGAGAGTCTAATGTATGCTCAAGTTTGCACACGACCTGATCAAGCATACATAGTTGGGATACTAGGCAGATATCTCAGCAATCCGAGAATAGACCATTGGAAAGCAACCAAAAGGGTCATGTGATACATATAAAGGATAAAAGATTACATGCTCACATATCGGAGGTCGGATCAGCTTGAGATCATTGGGTATACCTATTTCGATTTTCTTGGGTGTTAGGATAGTTTGAAATCTATATGAGACTATATATAGGCATCCAATCAAGGATTATAACTGCAAATGTTTTGTTACTGGACTGTGCATAGTGGCATTAAAAGGTCACTTATGTTATTATGTGACAACAAATCAGCAGTTTGACCAAGAAAAAACATATAGAGGTCAAATTTCGAGCTGTGAAAGAAAAGGTACGGAAATGATAATTGTCCATAGAACACATCAGTAGTAACTCCATGTTTACGGATCCGCTCACTACGGGATTGTCATCCAAAGTGTTTCATGAGCATGTTGCTCATATGGGTGTTAAATCAGTTGAAGATTAGGGATTTTAGTGGGAGTTTGTTATGTACTGTTTCTATGGTGTCAAACACATATTTGGTTGATCAAGTTTTTTTAAAGTTGCATCTGCAGATTTACAGTTTTAAAGTTTCATGTACTCTTACAGTTTTGAGATTGATCTCGATAAAGTTTAAGGTGGCCCAGTTGGAAATAGACATTCTATTTCGGACCACACTTTATGTTATTTCCATACTACACATCCATACTTGATCCATGTCGTTGATTATATTGATATATATGATCATTGTTGGATCTAGTTATATCAATGTAACATAGATCTCTTTGATCCTATGTTGATATTATTGATGGACCGGATTGGTCGATGACGATTATAAGTTGATGGCATTATTGAGCTCTTAAAGTTATATTGTGACATATAATATTAAGGTTTGTGCATGTACATGAATATGTCGTCTAAGTGGGAGATTGTTGGATTAATGGACTCATATTATATGTACATGGACAATTTTTGAATTAATTGTATGTTATGTGCTATTTTTCGGTTTGGCCCAAATATTAATGGTCCTACGGATATTAATATTAAATGGGCTAATATGTCGTCTCATAAAGTATAGGGCCCAATTGTGTAGATACCTATGAGCTTGATCCTAATTGATAATGGTCTGATTAGGGTTAAGAACCATTATATATATGAATGTTATGGTCCCCGGTTGAACATGCGTTATATCTTTCTAGCATCCCATCGCGAGAGAGAAACCCTAACGTGTGTATCAACTGAAAGATACCCTAACCCTAGAAGATCTCCATCCCAAATTAAAGGCTTGCTTTTATGGATTCATGTATGTTTTCGCTTATGATTTGTTCTAAATAATTCAATATAAAAGTTATAATATTTATGGGATTTATTCCAATAAATATCTGATGGTTTCTTATGGATGTTGCTGCAAAAACTCATTGCGTCATGTATATTAAAGTTAGGTTAGGTGAGTGGAGCACATTATCTCTACAACTATGCATGGAAGATTCCTTTTGCTTTCTTTGAGAACTTTTTGTCAAGTTTTTGTTCAAACAAAAGAGGAGCCGACAAGGAGAAAATGGGGTGTTTCAATCAGAAGCAAACGCAATTTTGTTATATTTTAGAAAAAAAAAAATGAAACTCCTCATTTGAATAATACAAAATATCAAATCGCATGTAAATTGAGATATAGAGTATTACTTAATATAACCAAGGTCATATAAAATTGGGATTGTTATTTCGTTATTCTATTGTTGTTCTTCCTTATAATATATTGTTGCATGTATCACTTCGTTTATACTCTTTTCTTGTCTGGGGGAATGTGCACAGGGTAGGTTTGTTTAAGGGGCTTCCATCAACTCGCGTAAGATGATAGTTGTATGGCTAAATTTATTGAAAAAACCCAATAAATTTCGTGCCACATCTACAACGGTTTGGTATGGCTAAACTCCAAAAAATTGAGCTCTAGTGCATCTTTTGAGAGCCTTAACATTTTTGAAGGCACTAAATACACAAATGATACATGATAGTTGTTTTGAGGACCTTGCTTGGGCCTTAATATCATGACTTTGAAAATTTGGGTTTTGAACCGTGGTTGATCAATGTTTGGCCCAGAATCAAGCGGGTTCGGATTATCAAATTGGAACGAATTTCGGTTTAGTGTAATCTACATCATTCTTAGATCAACTCAATAAATTTATATTCTCAAACTCATTTCACAAGAATTTTGTCCACAATATTATCCCTTGATATGATCTTACGTGGAATGAAGTAGATTTATGTTAAAAATCATATAATATAGAAATCTGATTCCAAGTCAACTAAAAAGATGTCATGTCATCCTGTCACCCAAGAAAAGAAACGTGTTGTTTTAAGAATATATTAAGAATATATTCTTAAGAAACATATTATGGATGACGTGACGATATATTTAGAGTCTGTTTATTTAAATTCTAGTTATTTGAGATTTGTGTTACGGATATCCCTATAAAGTCTATTTTGTGACATTATGTACGATGAAAAAAATATTTCTTTGTTCTCTCTTCTTCCACCTATCTCTAAATCACCTATGCTCTTTGAAATTTGTGAATGTGGAATCATCATACGGAGTAACTCTAATAGCTAATCCGTATCAATGAGGAGTGAATGCATGAGGAAGAGAAAGTGTAGTGAAATCAAGGAGGCTTATAACTTCATGAACATCCGTATTATTTCGCTATTTGATTTGTGATAACATGTCAATACGTCAAGAACCCATAAATTATTTTAACATTGATATATATCAGAGCCCATATTGTGAAGAATGGCTTGATTTCACATCTCCTTGATCGATCAAGTAAATATCTTAAATATTGATTGAGTTAATAATTAACTGATTTTTATCTGATTGAGTAAAGGATGCAATTTAATTAGTTGGAGATTCTGTATATTTTTCCCTGGTGCCATGAAGCTGAGATTGGATGGATTTATTTTAAAAAAATGAAAAAAATATTTGACATATCTATCGGATCAGATTTCGTGTTCAATAGATGACTCTGTAAGCTAGTTCATGGATAATATATAAGAGACAGTATCATGTTTGTGATTAAACATATAAAAATTAAACCCATGAGGCCAATTTTGTAAGTTAACGGCGAATAATTTTTTTTTAAAAAAGGGACTTTTATATTTGTCTTACATATTTCATTGTTCTACGTTGTTTGTAATTGATTAAACATAGTTGATTTCGTTAGGAAAAATCGATTTGATCAGAGAAAATGAGGAGGATTAGAGAAAGTGTATATTATCGATTTTGAGTCGTGTTAGAGGAACTCCCTCTAAGATGTTATTTGTCCCCATTCGTATAGAATTTGTTAAAGGTTACAGGCAAATCTTCTCGGAGATAAAACAAAGTCTCATCAAAGATTATGTTGGGCCTGGAAAAGGTCCAGCCCAAGAAGAGGAAAAAACAACTTTGCCCAATGTGTTCATGAAAAAAAACTAGAGACTTTTGACAGGAGTTTTGTTTTTTCCTCTAGAGAGTGTCGTGCCCAGGTTTTGCACCATTGCTGCAGGGTACATAAAAAACACACAAAAAGGAGGAGAGTGCAGCAGCTTGGCAGAGCAGCATCTTCCAGTGGCGAAGCTTCATTTTTGGTTGGCAGAGCAGCATCTTCCAGTGGCGAAGTTTCATCTTTCGGTTGGCAGAGCAGCATCTTAACGGAGTAGCATCTTCCAGTGGTGAGGTTTCAGCTACAGTGCAAAAGCAAGTTTCAGTTTACAGTGCAAAAGCAGTGGCACAACTTGCAATTTTAGAGAAGCAGATTTTGATGAAATTGGGATTTTGGAGCGGGTAGTTTCCATTACTGTTATCCCTACCGCATTCCATCTCTGCTTCTAGTGTATGCCTCAAGTTTGTGTCTAAAACTTGAGAAGAACAATTGTATTTATTTGCTGGTATAGTGCATTTTGCCGGTGTGTGCTCCGTGGTTTTTTACTCTCCAACTTGGGAGGGTTTTCCACGTTAAATTCTCTGTCTTTGTGATTGAGGTTGCTTCTATAATTTCCAACACAATAGCACCGTCTCTTGTTAGGTCCTCATTATTTCGCAAATAGTTACAGAAAGCCCAACAAGTGGTATTAGAGCTTTAGGTTGCTTTGAGAGTGCTTTTGTAGGTTGAGATGGACAGTAGTGGCACCATGATCAAGTTGACAAACAACAACTGGCAGATTTAGAAATCCAAAATGTAGGACCTACTTTACTGCAAGGACTTGTATGAGCCGGTTGAAGGCGACAGTGCAAAACCAGAGGGGATGTCTGAAAGTGATTGGACAAAATGCAACCGGAAAGCAGTTGGCACAATCAGACAGTGGCTCAATGACAGTGTGTACCATCATGTGGCAAGCGAGACCAGCGCGCACAAGATGTGGAAGAAACTAGAGTCACTGTACGAGCAGAAAACTGCAGCGAACAAGGCGTTCCTGATTCGAAAGATGGTAAATCTGAAATTCAGATAAGGTACCAATGTTGCAGAGCATCTATATGAGTTCCAGAGCTTAATCAATCAGTTGTCAGCAATGAAGATGACCTTAGAAGATAAGTTACAAGCTTTTTTGCTTTTGGGGTCGTTGCCAGACAGTTGGGAGACCTTGGTTGTGACGATCAGTAATGCAGCTCCAAATGGTGTGGTCAGTTTGAGTACAGTTACTAGCAGCTTGTTCAACAAGGAGACAAGAAGAAAGTCAGCTGGTACCAATGATGCACATGTCCCAGTCATGGAGAACCGGGGGAGAGCTGAAAGAAAACAACAATCAAGAGGTCGTAGCAAATCTATAGACAGATCAAAGTCTAAGGGAAGAGCATGCTATCATTGTGGTAAAGAAGGTCACTTTAAGAGAAATTATAGAGCTTGGAAAAGATTACAGAATGAGGGCAAGAATCAAAAGAATGATGATGACAACAAGAAAACCGCAGCCATGCTATCTGCAAATGAGGTAGTGATTCTCTCTTGTGAAGAGGATCAGTGTCTGCATGTTGAAGGTCACCAAGGAGTTGAGTAGATAGTTGATGCAGGTGCTTGCTATCATGCTACACCCAGACGAGAGTTCTTCAAGACCTATAAAGCTGGAAACTTTGGTACAGTGAAGATGGGTAACACTAGCCATTCGACTATTGTGGGTATTGGTGATATATGCTTGTAGACAGATGTGGGATGCCGATTAACACTGAAAGACGTGCGGTATATTCCTGATTTGTGCCTAAATCTGATCTCGGGTGTTGCATTGGACAAAGATGGGTTCAAACATTATCTGGGAGGTGGAATATGGAAGCTTAGCAAGGGATCGATGGTTGTAGCAAAAGGGAAGTCGTGGTACTCCCTATACAGAACCTACATGAAGGTGCTCAAGAATGGACTGAATGCAGTATGAACCGAAACCTCTCCAAATTTGTGGCATCAGCGCCTTGGCCACATGAGTGAGAAAGGATTGCAAATTCTGGCGAGGAAGTCTCTAATTCCCACCACCAAAGACGAGGTTCTGAATCCCTGTGATTATTGCTTGTTTGGTAAGCAACATTGAGTCTCTTTTAGTCAAACATCAAAAAGAAAACAGAATGTGCTGGATTTAATTTACTCTGATGTGTGTGGTCCCTTTGAGGTGGAGTCATTGGGTGGCAACCGATATTTTCTGACTTTTATTGATGATGCATCGAGAAACGGTGTGGGTTTACTTTCTGAGAACGAAAGACCAGGTGTTCAAGTACTTCAAGGATTCACGTCATGGTGGAAAGGGAGGCAGGCAAGAAACTGAAATGTCTCCGTTCTGACAATGGTGGAGAGTATACCTCCAGAGAGTTCAGAGCATATTGTGCTCAATATGGAATCCGACATGAGAAGACAGTACCTGGTACCCCACAGCACAATGGAGTCGCTGAGCAAATGAATCGCACCATTGTTGAGAGGGTCAGATACATGCTGAAGATGGCAAAGTTGCTAAAGCAGTTTTGGGGAGAAGCAGTTCGAACAGCTTGCTATCTCATAAACAGGTCACCATCCGTTCCTTTGAAGTTTGAGATACCAGAAAGAGTATGGTCAAAGAAGAATGTGTCATACTCTTATCTGAGAGTGTTTGGATGCAAAGCATATGTGCTTATCTCAAAGGAGCACAGAACCAAGTTGGATGACAAGGCGACCCCGTGCATTTTCCTTGGATATGGAGATGAGGAATTTGGATACAGATTTTGGGATCCGGTAAAGAAGAGAATAGTCAGATGCCGAGATGTTGTGCTTTATGAAGGCCAAACATATGCAGATCTGGAAAATGACAAGGTGTCAGAGACAGTTAGCGAATCTAGAGATTTCACGTCAGTTCCTTCACATGTGCAACCAGCAGCAGCAGATGAAGATGAACATATTGAAGAAGCCACTGAGGAAACCTTTAAAGTATATGACGGTAATGATGATGAGGTCATTTCTGATGCTCCTGAGCAGGAGGAGCAACATTATCACGAGGAGCCTGAAGCGCCCCAGGTAAGAAGGTCTGATAGACAGCACCAACCTTCTAAGAGATACCCTTCTTCAGAGTACATCTTACTAACAGAAGAAGGAGAGCCAGAAACTTTTCAAGAGGCACAAGCTCATATCGAGAAGGCAAAGTGGCAGATGGCAATGCAAGACGAGATGAAGTCATTGCAAGAGAATGGTACAAAAGAGCTAGTGGAGCTTCCTCAGGGCCGAAAGGCATTGAAGAACAAGTGGGTGTTCAAGCTGAAAAGAGATGGAAATGGAGAAGTTATGAAGCACAAAGCCCGACTGGTTGTGAAGGGTTTTGGACAGAAGCAAGGAATTGACTTTGAGGAAATATTCTCACCAGTAGTGAAGATGACTTCCATCCGAGTTGTGTTGGGTCTAGTGGCTGGCTTAGACCTTGAACTTGAACAACTTGACGTGAAAACTGCATTTCTTCATGGTGATTTGGAAGAAGAGATCTATATGGTGCAACCAGAAGGCTCTGAAGTAAAAGGAAAAGAGCATAAGGTTTGCAAATTGAAGAAGAGTCTGTATGGACTGAAACAAGCTCCAAGACAATGGTACAAGAAGTTCGACTCATTTATGACGAGTCATGGGTACCAGAGATTCAAGGCTAACCCGTGTGTTTACTTCAAAAGGTTTAGTAATGGAAAATTTCTAATCCTTCTTCTTTATGTAGATGATATGTTGGTTACAGGACAGGATGCTCAAATGATTGCCATGCTGAAGAAAGAGTTGTCCAAGGCATTTGAAATGAAGGACATGGGCCAAGCACGTGAGATATTGGGCATGCAGATTACTCGTGACAGGAAGGCCAAGAGACTTTCGTTGTCATAGAAAAAGTATGTTGAAAGAGTGCTTAAGAGATTCAACATGAACGGAGCAAAGGAGTAAGTTGTCCACTTCCTAGCCATTTGAAATTGAGCAAGAAACTGTGTCCATCTACAGAGAAAGAAAAGGATGAGATGTCAAATGTGCCATACTCCTCAGCTGTAGGAAGTTTGATGTATGCGATGGTTTGCACAAGGCCGAATATAGCTCATGCAGTTGCTGTGGTGAGTAGATTTCTTTCTAATTCCGGAAAGCAACATTAGGAGGCTATGAAGTGGATCCTTAGATACTTGAAAGGCACTTCCAAGTTGTGCTTGAGTTTTGGAAAGGGTGAGCCTGTGCTAGAAGGCTACACGGATGTAGATATGGCTGGAGATCTGGATCACAGAAAATCCACTTCAGGTTATGTTTTCACTTTTGCAGGGGGAGCCGTGTCGTGGCAATCCAAGCTGCAGAAGTGTGTTGCTTTGTCAACTACAGAAGTAGAATACATTGCAGCTACTGAAGCTGGCAAGGAGCTATTGTGGTTGACTATATTTCTCCTATAGCTTGGTATGCAACAGAAAGAGATGGTGGTATTTTGTGATAGTCAGAGTGGCATCGAGTTGAGCAAAAATGATGTGTATCATTCCAGAACTAAGCACATTGATGTGAGGTTCCATTGATTGCGGGATGCAATTGAGAAGCAGAAGATGAAGTTGAAGAAAATCCACACGGATAAAAACCCATCAGACATGTTGACGAAGACAGTTACTAAAGACAAGCTTGAGTTTTGTTGCCGGCTTGTCGGCATGGATACCAGATGATGATTTGAAGACAGGTGTGCCTCCCTCCTTGGGCTGGAGGGGGTGATTGTTGGGCCTGGAAAAGGTCCAGCCCAAGAAGAGGAAAAAACAACTTTGCCCAATGTGTTTATGAAAAAAAACTAGAGACTTTTGGCAGCAGTTTTGTTTTTTCCTCTAGAGAGTGTCGTGCCCACGTTTTGCACCATTGCTGCAGGGTACATCAAAAATACACAAAAAAGAGGAGAGTGCAGCAGCTTGGTAGAGCAGAATCTTCCAGTGGTGATGCTTCATCTTTTGGTTGGCAGAGCAGCATCTTGACGGAGCAGCATCTTCCAGTGGCGAGGTTTCAGCTACAGTGCAAAAGCAGGTTTCAGTTTACAGTGCAAAAGTAGTGGCACAGCTCGAAATTCCAGAGAAGCAGGTTTGGATGAAATTGGGATTTTGGAGCGGATAGTTTCCATTACTGTTATCCCTACTGCATTCCATCTCTGCTTCTAGTATATGCCTCAAGTTTGTGTCTAAAACTTGAGAAGAACAATTGTATCTATTTGCTGGTATAGTGCATTTTGTCAGTCTGCGCTCCGTGGTTTTTTACTCTCCAACTTGGGAGGTTTTCCACGTTAAATTTTCTGTTTTTTGTGATTGAGGTTGCTTCTATAATTTCCAACATAATTGCACCGTCTCTTGTTAGGTCCTCATTATTCCGCAAATAGTTACAGAAAGCCCAACAGATTATTGGGTAGTAATTTTATGATCTTCAAAAAAATTCCATTCCAAAGTTGATGTTATTTTATTTGTCTCTCAAAACAAAGGAAGAGGATGAAACTCTCTGTTTTTCAAACAAACGGAGGAAGAAGAAGAGCCCAACCAACGACTGTTCTATGAGTTTAAATAAACTAGTCTTTCACTTGTGGTGTGCATATATTGTTTTGGCTTTAATTTTGTCTTGTAATTTGTTTTGTTTTACTTGTTTAATTTTTGAGTTTTTGATTGATTTTATAATCAACACGATTAAAAAATCATCAAATTTGAACATTTTACAATAAAATATTATTTATTTTATCATTATTGTAACATTCAAACACATTTGAAAATTAATTAGAAAATAAACAGTTGAAAATAACACACACCCACACAAAGTGAATTATGTATTCTCACAAAAAAGTTGTTTGATTATAAAGGAATAGAATTGAATTAAATTAATGACCAATCAAACCAATGAGGAACCATTCCTTAACATTATAATTTATAATTCATATATAAAGATCTCAAAAGATATGATTTCTCACTAAAAGTCACATCTTAAAATTCTTTTATTTAAAGAATAATAATAATATATTTTTATATAAATACACCTTAAATACATATGTGTTAATAAAAGGTATGACTCTATAAAATATACATTTCATTAAAATGTTATAAAACTCATGATACATTGTATTACGATCAAATAATTAACTAAAGTATAACAATCCCCCACTTTTGATCTTAATATATATAGTTCTCTCATCAACATCATCGCCACAATAACATGCATAAGAAAGGTGTCACATAGATTAAATCTCCCTTTAGTATAAGATCCTCAAAATCACATTGAATTGGTTGGTGTCTGCAAATTACATCAGCAATTCATATGACATGATCGGAGTCGCCACACACATAAAAACATCTATCTTCCTTTTACGAAGTTTATCACGCTTGAACACTATTAAAACCATGTGCTTCTCCCAGGGTCTCGTGAACCTTCTACATAGCAAACCATTATTCCTTCAAGAAACGACACACTTTCATGTTGACATAGATGAGGTTTTGTGCCTCCGTTATTAAAACACATTAATAAATCTTATTAAGAGTTATAAAACTCATCCTTAAAACATAATAGAATCATAGCGAGTTGTACTTCTCCTTTGTGGGAAAACTAGTTACAATACAATAACCAATCATAATGATTTGTTTTTATCATATTAAACTCAAAGGATGGGGATCTTCCCTAAATTTAGGTTGGATTACCATCGCCATTAGTTTATAATGATTTGAGCCCCATTCCTCTTTTATTGCTTTTCACCTTTCATGAGTTAGCAAGAGGATTAGTCAATTAATAATTAGTTATATGTAAGATATCATCTTGTATCAAATTCCCGTTAGCTCATGTGTATGACATAAATCTAGACTTAATATCCAAGCGTACCTCCATGCACTTGGTATTCTTCCTTCTTTCTTTTCACTATCGAAATATAGTGATACATGAATTCTGAGTTTAAAACACAACTTGGTGTCTATCAAGTTCCATTGGACATTCCTCATTAGAAGGGATAATATATTAATTGTCTTTCTTACAATTGTTTCACTTTCTTCACGAACTTAGCATACTTCTTGATGCTTTGAAAAATCCTTCTCGATGCTTTTGGAGCATAATTCATAATGTTCAATTAACATCCTTCTCGATGTTCAAATAACATCCTTCCCTATGTTAATAAACAACATATACCCCCACTTTTTAAGATAATCTTGAAAATTACAAGGTTTCTATCACTTATAATGATAGTAATAGATTTCAAAACATTAGATATCAATTTATTTCTCGATGCACATCCTTACGTTTTAATACCATTTACAACAGATAATCTAAAGAAACATTCATCAATGCCATAAATAGTCTTGTATCATTTAGATATTGACAAGACAACTTCCGTAACATTCATTGAAATTCCACAGTAGGAGATATTAATTGTAGTCTCATAGACAAAATCTTATGCCAGACACAATTCATCACTCCTTTGATAATCAAAAAACATTCTTCTCATCTAAAAAGAACATGCTCTAACTGTCTAACATACAATTTGAGCATTTGCATTAAATATACTCTCTTGGTTAATAACCATGGCTTATTATTTAATCAAATTACACCCAAACTTTCTGACAGACAAAAAGTAGTAGAAGGCGTACACAACCACACATACAATAGAAATTAAATCCTTTCTAGTTGGAATTGCCATCCTGCTGATGTACATGTTACTGGAAAAATTATGCATTGTAATTTTTACACACAAATATACAATGAACAACCCATACGTACCATAGTCCCACTCAACAACTCTAATTATATGTAATCTTGTCACAAGATATATCACACCACTTCACTATTATTAGAAAACAATATTTCTATGCCAACATGTATAATTATATACTAAAATATTATTTTGAGATACATCACCTCCACTGGAAACGGTACTATCGGTTATGGTGATCTCATCTATATTTGAAAGGTTCTCATTAACTTTCGTTTTTCTTTTCAATCACACGTACATCACCCATAATATACATATCCAATAATTTAGAAATTGATATAGCATATTCAGATGTGAAGTGAACTACAATTGAATCACGAATAACAGCGATCAACGGATAGCTAATTGAACAAATAGTCTTTCAAATTCCATAACTTCCCAGAATCAATTTAAAGATCTTCTCGAATTTATCATTTGAAATATTTTTTTAAGAGACGTGACTATCTTTGAATTTGCAACCTCATTAACGGTCAAAATATATGCATCATTGTATCATCTCTATTCTATACGCATTCACCTGTATAGAATCATCACCACTTTTCGGTTGATTTTCAGACTATATAATAGTCGCATCCTTGGTTCGGTTTCTAACAGTCACTCATCCAAGGAATATGAAATCCCAATTTCATATCAAAATTGGTAAATCATACCGTTTATAATGAATAATCTAAAAGAGTGAATAGGTAATTCAAATTTTTTTGAGAAGTTCAATGTAATTTGATCTTGTCTATTATATATTAAATCTTTTGCAATAATGAGTATGCAAAATAGATAATAATATATCAAGATTGTCTCTTGTGTATCCTGCAGATTAGCCAAACCGAAATTTAGGGTTTTCTATGGTGAGTTTTTCTCATACCAAAACGACCTTATAATATGCATGAAATATTATCACAATCAAATCACAGTATAACATGCGACAGACATTAATGCTGTTTGTGTTTTATATGCCGAAGATATCCCCAAAAAAAAAAATAGAATTACAGCACGAGGAAGGAGACGACATCGACGACTTCGTCTTCACCCGACACCCATGGCGGAGCAGGAAGAGAGGCGGAGGTGATGGCAATGGACGGACCACCGGAGGGAGAGGTGTGCTCCATATGTCACTCCGATTTCACCGTGCCGTTTCAGGCCTGTTGGCTAATAACCTTGACATGAATCACGTGTGTACAGTACACACGCGTGTACAGTAACGCCGACCACATCAACGACCACTGTTTATCCACCGGCCACTGTTCATCACCATATTTTTGTACAAAAACGTGTTTAGCATAGCTTGTTTCATTCCTTATAAATAGCTAAATTTGTAAGGATAATAAGTAGCTCAAATTGAATAAGAAAAACAAAGAAAAGGGACGGATTTGTCCCACCAAAGATCTGAGACTCAACTTACATTTGGTATCAGAGCAAAGGGTGTGTGTGCAGAGCCGGCGAGAGGCCGTTGCCAAGGAGCCCCGGTCGAGGACATATCGGCCGAGGTGGCAGCCACGAGGTCAGGCAGATCCAACCACCCACGAGACCCTACGCCACAGACAGATCCAGCCATTGATCTAACGCAGCCGCCAGCCACGATCACGCTCAGATCCCGACCGCCTCGTTCCAGCCACAGTTCCATCGAAGAGCCACAGCCTCCGCCTCAGCTCGTGAACGATCAGGGCGTCGTCGCTGGAATCCGGCTTGATAAAGCCGTAGCCTTTGGATTCACTAAATCCAACTCACGCGGGATCTCTCTTGACAAGGAGGAGATTCAAGAAGAAATACAAAAAGAAAGAGGGGAGTGGGTTGTTTGAGGTATGGGCTTAGGGAAAAAGGAAAGAGGACGAGATATGCGTGGAAAAAAGGTGAGATAGTGGTGTGGTGAAGTGAGAGAGAAAAGGAGAAAAGAGTTATGGGTTGTCTGGCGTGAGTGAAAGAGTAGAGTGAAAAAAGGAGAGTGGGGCCCAATTTGGAAAAAAAAAGGGGGAAACTTTGTTTGGTGAAAAATTCCCGCATGCATGATGGAGTTAAAGAAAAAATGTGAAGTTTTTTTTTATTTGTATGTGCATTTAAAAAGTTATTATGAACATGTACAACAAAAAAAAAAAGTTTTACACTTTGTTTTTTTTTAATAAAAAAACGGGTTGTTTTTATTTGTATTAAAAAAAAACGGTTTGTTTTTTTTAAAAAAATCCAAACAATATCGATTGTTCTCCAACAGGTGTCAAAGGAGAGCGGCGGAATGTCGTATCATTTTCCGATGCTGAACTCCTCAAATTACACGGTGAGAACAATTAAAATGGAGGCGATCCTAGATACCCAGGAAGTTTGGGAGGCGGTCGAACCAGCGGAGGATGATGAAGTCAATCCAAGAAAGGATAAAAAGGCGCGTGCATACATCCTTCAGGTAATTCCCGAAGATGTTCTTCTTCAGATCGCGAAGAAAAAGACAGCGAAGGAAATTTGGGAGAGCCTCAAGACGAGGTATCTGGGTGCCGATCGAGTAAAAAAGGCTCGGTTGCAGACATTAAAGAGTGAATTTGATGCTCTGCGGATGACAGAACAGGAGTCCATTGATGAGTTCGCCGGAAAACTCAGCGGAATGTCCAGCAGATTTTCCACCCTTGGTGTAGTTCTTAACGATGGTCTACTAGTCAAGAAGTTACTCGACTGTGTGCCAGAAAGGTACTTCACAGTCGTTGCCGGGATCGAACAATTTTTCGATCTTGAGACGATGCCGTTCGAGGAGGCCATAAGGCGATTGAAGGCGTTCGAGGAGAGAACTCGGCTCCGCGAGAACACCAGTAGTGGTGGGAGTCAGCTCATGTTCACCCGCAACGAACGGCAGACACCCCAGAGGAACAGCACTGGAGAAATTTCGTCATCTGGGCAGGAATACGAATCCGGCACCTTAGACCGAGGCAAAGACGAATGGTGTGAATGTGGTCGCGGAAGGAGCGATCGAGGCGATAATTATGCAGAGCACCAGGACGGTGCGGGAGGCACCGGCAACAGCAGCCGTGATAAGAGTCACATCAAGTGTTTCAATTGCGGGAAGATGGGACACTATGCTTCGGAGTGTCGCAGCAAGCGACGGAACTACGAGAGGCAGTACACAGACGGTACTCCGGACGAGCCGGCATTATTGTTTTCGATGTCTCAGGAGGAGACACGAGCTAAACAGCAAAACGCCATACAACCCAGAGAAGAAAGGGTGATGAAGGTGTTTCACCATGGCGAAGAGGAAAAGACATCAGCTAAGGATGTTTGGTATCTAGACAACGGTGCCAGCAATCATATGACGGGACGGCGAGAAATGTTCCAAGAACTTGATGAGAAGATCACCGGGGAGGTGAGGCTTGGCGATGTCAATGTCGTTCAAGTCAAGGGCAAAGGAACGGTCGTGTTCCAGTGCAAGAATGGAGATCAGTATATTCT
>LIEC01011353.1:0-152120 GCA_001925005.1 Drosera capensis
TGGATTCAAGGAGAAGCCGAGCCCTCTTGGACCTCATGGGAAACCTCAAGCTCTTGCTGTTGGGAGTGAAGATTTGACTTCCAAGGCCAGGGAACAACAGAGCGCAACAGAGCTGTTGCTCTCTCCTGGAAGCAGACCTTTGGATGTTGTCTCAGTCGAAGATGGGGAAGAGGTTGACCAGACAGCTATCAGCCCCGGTGTTCATAGCAGAAGTCCAGTCACTGCGCCATTTGGTGTTCCCATCAATGTCAAAGTTCCACGCAAAGTGTTCAATTCTTCCTCATCATTGAGAGGTGCTCTCATGGAGAGTTGTCAGAGAAGTGGTGAGCTACCCGACACCCGTTCTTTGATGAAGAGGCTAGAACAAAAGGTGAAGCAGGAGGGTCTCAAAATGTCTCCGAATTTCGCCAATCTATTGAACAATAGCGTCGATGTTTTTCTCAAAAGATTGATAAAACCCTCCTTAGATTTGGCTGCTTCAAGGCGTGGATCTTGGCAGCGATATCAAGCTGTTCATGCCGTCCCTGGTTTGAATGAGAATTGGCCAGGGAGGTATTCACTGGTGAAACAACCCGTTTCTATTTCCTTGTTGGATTTTCGGACTGCAATGGAACAAAATCCTGGTATACTCGGAGAAGATTGGCCGACACAGTTGGAGAAGATTTATTTACGTGAATTTGAGAGCTGCTAAAATAGGGATCCCATGGATCTATGAGTTTCTCATCTTGGATCCGGTTGAGTTTGGATGTACATACGTCTTTGGTGTGATGCAGTACTCGGTAGCAGGATGAGGCTGAATACATAGTATGTCTTATTTATCTATACGCAGATAGGCCTCTTCTATTTTGTGAATATGAGAAGTTGGTTCATCCTGTTGTCATTCTCTTGGACTACTAATAAAGAAGTTAACTGCATAGTTCCATGTCTTTGTTCTGTCATGTACGCCCCATATATATTGGTTTCTTGCTATTCTTTTCGGTACATCTGTTCGCTGCTTTATATGTGGCTTACCCTTTCCTTTTGGTTGGCTGGCTATTTCGGCCATGATTAAATCCACCCAGTTCTGACGGTTGTAGCCGAGTAGATCCTTTCTCAATGTATCATTGGCCTGTTGTTCCCTGGATTAAATTCCTCCACAGATCTGAAGTCTGGGTCTTCTTTTGGATTTGCCTTCATTTGAATAGAACGGAACGTTCAGTATTTGGTAGGCGGCTCAAATTTTCAAATTTTGCAAAAACATTGTCATTCTGGTTTGTTGATATTTTGTTCTGCACTTGGTTTTTACTTCGTCAGCCGGTGGCAGCAAAGTGTTGTTTCTCAATGGTTGCTTTACAAGACGTGGTGCAGGGGGACAAGGAGCATGAGAATGGCGAGTGTCGTGAAAAGTAAAAGAATGTTTTAAGCAGTTGTCGGTGATTGTTCTTGTTCTCAAAGTTCAAAACAATCACATCGAGGAAGGCATACAACTACAAGCAAGGTTTATTGATGAAGCAGCAGCGATGTTTCTGAGGTACAATTTAATCATTCATCGACAGGCGACAGGGAAACTGTCCATCCTTTTTGCTTTCTATTTTCCCCAGACGACGGGTTAGTTAAATACATTGCATACATGTCGGATATTTCCATCGTTGCTGGACATGACCCCGACGCGACCCAATTTGACCATGGCACGGGAGAATGCATCATTGAAATGCTGGGCATTCTGGGCAAAATCCACTATAACAGGCATCGATCTGATGTCCGTGAAGAGTCGCTCATCCACACCCAAGAGTCCCATTCCTTTGACGAGGTTCTGGTAGTAGACGTTGTCGAAGGTCTGGGGCGTGACTGGGTCCAGCCAGACTTCCACGCTCGGATCCACATTAACCGGGCACTCAGCCTGAAGCTTTTTTGCATATTGCGGGTTGAGGGTTGGATCCACGGGGCTCGAGTTGCTGTAGTTGTAGATCCTGTTGGAGAACTTGTCACAATGCGCCCGTCCAACTGAGTGCGTACCTGAAATTTCGAACAGATTTGGTTTCATATTGTAATTTTTTCTAGAGTCAATAAGGTTTGCCATAGAGCTAATCAATTTACCAAAGAGCGCGATCATGTCTTTCTGGTTAATATTTCTTTGGGCGAACATGTCAGTGAGCTGATCCAGATTAAAGGAGAGGTCCGGCGCAGTTTTGTTTAAGTTGGTTAGAACCAAACTGTCGAATCTTCCTAATTCGACTTTATAGTACGGTCCACCGGCCTGCATACAGTAGGGAGCTGATTAGAAATCGTGTGTTTCCCTTTTCTTGAATCGTCGATCTGATTATGTACTTAATGATAAATCAAATTTTTGTACTCGTAACGGACTATAAAGATAATAACTACAGTCATTGAAGGGATGAACTATGAGGCTGCTAACCAGATAGATAGCATCACGGACAGCCATGGCGAAAATATCGGCGCATGAAACCTTGTTCTTGCAGCCCGGCTTGCTGTCGATCACAGCCTTAGCTTTCACGACAGTGGCGACTGCTGGATTTGTAATCGGCGTTCGAACCAGTATCGAAGCACTACAACCCTGGATGTACAAAACCAAATAAGAACTAACTCGATCAGCATAACGAAAAATAAAATTTGATGAAAGCAGACTTGTACTAATATAATGAACCTTACATCAAGGAAGCAATCCTGAAAGTAAAAGTGAATAAGCTTAGGCACAGTATCGAAACTCTCCTTGATCTTCTCCGCGACAACGCCCCTCACAACATCTTCCACTCCAGGGCAAGTCTCGTCGTAGTAATTTGGCTGAAGAGATGCCATACGCTGAGGAATTATCCATGCTCCTAATAGCACCACAGCGATCAAAATATAACGCCTTGCGCCTGCCATGTGTGCTCGATTATCTTGATATGAATCGCAGGCTGATCGATCGACGATCTTTGCAGCTACTGAAACATTAAGAGGTAAGTTATCTATCGCGCCACTGGTGGTAGCTATATGTAACACGTTCTACCGCCAAGAATCATGAGTATAGAGTCGTATATATAATAGATTTTTAATATATGTTTGTAGAACTGAACTTGGACTCTAGTAAAGCCGCTAGAGATATAGCGTGTGGATGTGCTCTCAGTTACGCTTCTGTGGTCCTGTTAACTCGGAAAACATATGGTATATGATCGCCTCATGTCATTATCCTTGATTGCTTTCACACTAGAAAAACTAAACAGGACAACAGGACAACAGGACAACAAAGAACTTCATGAACGTAAGCCAAGACATCATTATTGCGGAATATTTTTCGCAAGTCCAGTTATGAACAGTACAGAAGACTGGAACTATTTCTAAAAAAAAAAAAAAATCATAGAAGACCCACTAATGTATAGAAGTAAACAAAATCGCTAAATCGTAATTAGATGTTAAGAATATGATAGAAGAACCGAATGTATAGAAAAAATATTGGTAAAATTTGAGAGGTGTTAAGATACATAATTGGAATCTGATCAGTGTTAAGATACATAATCTGATCTGATCAGTTTGTACAGTGCTAATCTACTGTACTAGGAAACCCTGAACATATGTACCGTAGAGTTAATTAGCTGCGTTAGACATAATCGTTGTCACGCTGTCTATTAATCTTCTCCTCGTAGGTTTCCATGTTGAATTGGAGATGTGGTTTTCCTAAGTTTACGTATTGAAAGACCTATGTATGGTCCAACATGACAATTTACTTGAATCAAGACAGTCCACGAATAATCTCCTCGAGATAGCATAGGGAAGGAATACGACCTCGAGATGAGCATAGGGAGATGTATTCGGCAACAGGAATAACAGTGACTCATAACCATTGCAAGAGTAGGAGGATTCCAATTTAACACTAGAGATGGAACGTTAATCGTCTTGGGGATGTCCAGCTAACGAGTTTGTGACGCAGATGGGGGAGCACTATTTTAGGGTCGAATATCGACCGCTCGTTTGAACTTCTGATCAGTATAAAGACTAGTTTGATCGTTTATTCCTAGATGCAAAAACATACAATAGGGAACAGAGAAATGGTTTTATTGATCAAATAATGCAAATTATTGCATCATTACCGCATAAAGTTCTGCGATGCAGTGCCTAGGCGAAAACTATTTTCTTGTGTTTTTTTGTCTTTCCAAGTGACCCCTCAGTTAAACACGTTACATACATTCCTGATATTTCCTTCATCGCTGGACTTGACTCCAATGCGACCCATCTTGATCATGGCGTTGACGAAGGCATCATAGAAATCTTGGCTGTTCTGAGCGAAATCCACGACGACAGGCATGGATCTGTTATCTGTGAAGAGTACCTCATCTACACTAAGAAGTCCCATTCCTTTGATGAGGTTCTTGTAATAGACGTTGTCGAATGTCTGGGGGGTGACTGGGTCCAGGCTGGCTTCCACGCTGGGATCCACGTTAACCGGGCACTCGGCCTGAAGCTGTTTTGCATAATCTGGGTTGAGGGTCGGATCGACGGAGCTGGAGTCGCTGAAGTTGTAGAGCCTGTTCGAGAATGTTCCGCAATGTGCATGTCCAACTGTGTGGGAACCTGCAAGTACAAACAGTATAGGTTAGTATCTTGAAATGTTGCTTTCTTATGGGTATATAAGAAGGGGTTTGAGGGGCTGATTTAAAATCATGGCTGATTTTATGCAGAACAATCATAGAATTAGTTGACTTACCAAATAGCGCGATCATGTCGACCTGGGTAAAGTTTCTTTCAGCGAACATGTCAGTGAGCTCATCAAGATTCATTGTAAGGGCGGGTGAAGTGTCGTTCAAGCTTGTTAAGCTCAAACTGTCAAATCTTCCTAATTCAACCTGATAGTACGGTCCGCCTGCCTGCATTTTTATATCAAGATAGTTAAACACCGTGTGCATCTTTGTCTTTCTTGTGTTCGAGGGTCATGATTATAGGTCGAAATCATATTGGACGAAATGATTAACAGGATATAAGCAATGAAGGATGAGCTAACCAAGTAGATCACGTCACGGACAGCCATGGTGAAAATGTCAGCGCATGAAACCTTGTTCTGGCACCCTGCTACGCTATCTACTGCTTCCTTAGCTTTCACGACGGTGGCGACTGCTGGATTCGAAATTGGGGTTCTACACAATATTGAAGCGTCGCAACCCTGTATATGCAAAACCCCATGAGAATCAGTTGGATCAACTAACAAAAACGTACATTTCCATATGACAGATTAATCTTTAGTTTGGGGAACATTACATCAAGGAAGCAATCCTGGAAGTAAAAGTGCATAGTCTTAGGGACTGTGTCGAAGGTCTCGTTGATCTGCTGTGCGACAACGCTCCTCACAATGTCTTCGACACCAGGGCAAGAATCGTCATAGTAGTTTGGATCGAGACAAGATACGAGCTGAGGGATCAAACAAGCTCCCAGTAGCACCACGGCCATCACGGTATTCATCCTTGCTCCAGCCATCAATGCTAATGACTCCAAGCTGACTTATCTTACAATATCGAAAAGACTTCCAATGTATGCTTCGCTGATCGGTATTAGACACTGTTTTGGTGCTAAACATAATGTGCGTCGAGATGTATTTATACTACTCCCTCAGTCGTTGCACAAACTATGGGACGGAGAGGAAGTAGCGTTTTTGGACACGTTTTGTCGACTGAAATTGTAAACGGGGAAGAATTGAGCTATAATCTTAGAGTGTCCAAATGCCCCGAAGTAGCATATGGACCTCAACGGCAGATTACTCATACTGTAATGCACATCAAATTAATCATTGTTATCTTGCCATTTTCATATGGACCCCTGGCTTCACACAGAAAAAAATCATACAAGCAACAAAACAATACGATAGACGGAAAATAATTGAGGTTAGATTGAACAAGAATACCACGCAACATGTAGTTAACTAATGGCAGGGTCTAATGGCACCAAATGCGAACGTCAAAATAGGATTGATAAGATTGACACTCCCTCCATCCCCATATTTTTGTAACAGTGTTTTGACTTTTTATTATTTTTGATTCAAAATTTGATCGTGTTGTACGATGATCATAATGTAATTTTTCATAAATTTATCGTAAAATGATATTCAAATTATATATTTTAATTATAAATATTACGAGACGATCAGACCATATTTGAAATGAAAACGAAACTTCGCATTCATGTGTATAATATGATGAAAAATACATAAACGTTGTAAAAATTAGGGAACGAATATGGTATATATTATTATGAGCATCTATTTAGTATGTTTTTATCATAGATTCAATTCCGGATAAAAACTGTTTTGCTCACTTTTTTTTTATTATAGTATTACAAAAAATGAGTTGATGTTATGTTCGTTCTTAATTTTGTGGTCATAGGTTGTCCAATCTAATCTAATATAATATACATATAATTACATAAGTCTTCAGACCGTATATTATGACGTTCCATGGACGCCATCATTGTTTTTTAATATAATAATTCACAACCAATCATAAGATTAATTGTGTATATTATTTACAAACATTAAAATAAAATATTTCATGAACAATCACAATCACCAATTTCAATTTAATATTTCACACCCAATCATAATCATTCATTTTAATCTTATGTTCTTTTATTTAAAATTTTAATATAATATTTCACAACCAATCACAAGAACCATTCATATCTTTTAATCTAATATTTCACAATCATTCACAAGATTAGTTATATAAGATTAATTATTTATATTATTTACATACATTAAAATCTAATATTTCATAACCAATCACAACCATTCATTTTAATCTAATATTTCATATCCAATCATAACAATCCATTTCAATATTATAATTTTTTACTCCATATCTTATGATTTATTATTTATTATATCGACGAGCATTTATATTAGTAATTTGTGTATTTTATCTAGACAATCTTTTAAAAAATAAATTCTTGTCATGAAAATACCAAAAACTTATATTTCATAAAATTTGTGTGTCTCATGTTTCATACCCATATAGTGACAAGAAGAGAAAAACATAAGATGAAAGCATCATCTAGATAATCACTATTATAACTGTAAGTCATAAATTCTCTGATCTATCCGTTATGAATTCACTTTTTTTTTAAAAATCAGCAATACTAAGTATTTTAATACTTACACTAAAGTATATTTGTTTTAATTAACAAATATTCATTTTATGATGTGTTAGAATGATTATGCCTTCACCGTCATACACTTCAATATACGTAAGAAAACACTACACAGTTTTCACAATAGACAATATGCATATAATTAGAAACCATTCGTATTTAAATACAATTGATTTGACTTGCAAGGAATTCAAACATAATTACACCTCACAAATCGATCGTTATATACCTTTTCGTACATTATCATGATACTAATATAATTCATGCAGGAAAGAACTACTTGAACACTTCGCAAACAACAATGTCTTTCATCAATCCCGACATGGAGGAAACTAGAGAAGTGCAATTAATGAAAAAATTGACAGAGGAAATCGGGTGCTGTTGTAAAATGAAGAACTTCAAAATGATAAATCAGTGAAATAACTCAAAATAAAAAATAAAATATCTATTGCAGAAATTTTAGAATATACTTGTACTATAGTGTGTTTGATTCAATCAAGTAACTTTCATTTTATGATGTGTTAGAATGATCATGTCTTCACCGTCATACACTTCAATATGCATAAGAAACACTAGATGATATGTATATAATCAGAAATGTGAAGATAATAAAATCTTTCGAAAAATACATGTCGATCCAACAATTTATGGAGCTTTTATTTACATATAAGATAAGAATAAAAAACATTATGGTTGTGTCTACTTTCCAATATTCAAATTTGATTTTCTGTATTACAATGAGATTAGAGCAAATATTGGTACTAACAAATGAAATTTTGGTAAGTAATGTTTATAATTATAGATTTCTATGTTAATATCCATTGAATATTGGGACTCATTTTGTGATAGCGTATTAGCTAGTTTTGTACTGCAAGTTTTACTTTTTATAGCGAAAGTTGTTAAATATATATACTTTCAGATTTTATTTATAAAATCTATTAAAACTAACAATATATATTAATCAACTTATATAATAAATTTTTCAATTTATAATATAAAAATTAAAACTTACAGTATAAATCTGCCACACATTTAAATTATAAATATATTTCTTTATTTTCAATCAACCAATATGAACCTAGATGTCATTAGATCTGTCACGAATATTGGGTCAACTACAAAAGTGGTTGGAGAACTCAGAAAAATGAAAGCAACAATCATAAATTAAAGGTACATCGTTTCTCTTTTTTTTTTCCAAGTTTTTATTTTAGCTATTTTCTAAGAAAAAAAAATGATTTTATTTTGATGCAGAAATGAAGAAGCAATGGTCAAAAAATGAAAAGCCAAGGCGGATGAGCTTATTTAATTATTGGAGAACCATCATTGCAAGTAAGTTGACTTGCAAGGAATTCAAAGATAATAACACGTTAATAGTTCGTCGCATATCTTTTTGTACATGTTCATGACACTTATACAATTCATACAGGACGAAACTGTCTGAACACCTTGGCTAAAAGCAATGTTCTTTGTCAATCGTGGTATCAAGGAAACCACAGAAATGCAATCAATGAACGAAATAAAAATTGGAGAAAATTGGGTGTTGTTGCAAAATGAAAAATTTCAAAATGATGAAAAAGTGAAATAACTCAAAATAAAAAATAGAAGAATTATTATAGAACTTTTAGAGTATACTCTAAAAAGTAAGGTAAGAAGTAACCTGCCGGTAAAATTGAAGCAATGAGCTCTATAATTATGTACAGCTATTGATAAGAAGTATAAAAAATAATCTTCTTATAGGTGAAAGTGTTTGATTTTGTGTTTTGTGTTTTTTTTTTTTTGAGCTTGTATGATACAACCATTTATCATTATTAAGCTCTATGAAGTTTATCCATGGTGCTACAATGCTTGCACGAAGTGACATCATAAATTTAATTCAAATGGGGAATTTAGTTTGCGATAATTGTTCAAATCATATACCACACAACCGGTAAAAATACTTATTACGAAAATCAACTCGTTCGATTTTATTGATTTTTCTATTTATTAATATACTAACAATAAACATATTCGAGCAGGTACAATATAGAAGTAGAGACTAAAGACGACACAACAACCGTCACGGTACTCTTTTTTGATAGAGAAGTCGAACAATTGGTGGGCATCAGTGACTCAACGAATACTTGATAATAAAGAGTAAGAATTCAATGAGTAATAAAACTATTAAAAAAAGTTCAAATATATGAACATACGATAAGAAAACAAAATAAGATATGAACATACGATATCATAAGTTCATTACAAATAAGATATTTGACTTCGACGAACAAAATAAGAAAACAGCAGGAGCATAAAATTTAAATTCGAAGATGATCAAACCCATAAAAAAATAAAATAAAAATGAAAGTGAAACTCAAAACATCAAACACATGTCGACATATTTACAATCAGACATCGACTTAATGTAGATTGTGTTTCATCGCAAGACAAAATGTGGGATAAAAAATCAAGAAGGATAAGTATTGAAAAAAGATCTCAAAAAGGAACAACGAACAAAAGTGGACAGCCTAAATCATACTCCATCGTGCAAACGCACCAACTTTAATGCATTGTTAATGACATTCTTGAGATTTTGATTATTCGTCATAATTTAGAGTAATTTTTTCAAAGTCGTAATATTATTTATCTTACACAATATTGGTTGAACATATTTATCAATTAAATTAAAATAATTTAATCATTATTGATCGTATTTTATAATCAATTTTTTTTTTTCGAAAAAAAAAAACACAATAACAGAAAAGAGGCGCAACGTGCAGAGCAATAAACTAATAGATCATTAATCTTGGAAGGTCTGACTTGACCTCTACTCTATAGCTGTGCCCATCGTTGACCCACGTTTTGTGTTCGTCGATTGATAGACAAAGTAATTCTCCTTTGTTCACGTCTTCTAATGTTTTTATGTTGCAGTTTCACACTGGTCTTTTCATAGTCACGGGACTACTGCCTTCTGTAATGTCGACCTTCGGTCAATGATTGATCAATGAATAAAATTTTGGGCTAGAGAGCCCATTTTGGGTCCAAAATTCTGTTAGTTGGCCCAATCTATTGATGGGCAGACGAGGCCCAATTCATCCCGGACCCTAATATGGGCCTCAAGGCCCAATGAAACCAAATCATTAAAAGGTGCATACGAGTGGGTCTCTGTGTTTCATGCCTTTTTAAGAAAAGAAAAGAGGAACTATCAAAAAAAGAAAAGAAAAGAAGTGGGCCATTGGGCTGTCTGCCTGGGGCAGCAACGCATGCCTTCCATGTCCACCACCTCTCTCCCCATCCATTCGCCCCACGTGCTCTTCTTGTTTCCACTTCTTGTCTTGTCTCTGATGGATCCAACGGTCAGGATCTACTAAGTTGATTTTAGATCTCTTATCAAGATGCGTTTTAAATTTGCCAATGACTGAAGTTGATTATAGATTAAAAAAGTAGACTGCAACTGCTGCACATCTTGACCTTAAATGTAAAATAGTAGCGCCTATCAATCACACATGGATCGGCTTTTCTTCTTCTTCTTTTTTCTCAATATGTAACAATTCGTTTTTTTTCATTATTATATTCTTCTTACGTTTCATAATAAATGTAATAAATTGACCTATAAGATTTTATGTATGCGTTGAATTTTTATAAAATTTATTAAAAAAGAGTATCTTTTTTAGTGATAGTGAGATTAACTGTAATAATTATAAAAGTAGATAGTGAGTATACTGTAATTAAGTTTGATTGATTTTATATTTTTTAAGATAATTTTTTTTCAAATAGGATAATATTATAATTATTATGAGATATAAAAAAAACAAGTACTGCATTATGAGACAAAAAAGTATATTTGATGAGTTTTATTATTCGACTGAATATGTAATAGAATGATGTTATTTTATATTTCTTTCATCCCATTTTAATTATATATGTTTGATCCGACACATAATTTTATGTGTGTATTGAATTTGTATGAAATTTGATGAAGAATAAATATTTTTGTAATGATAATAGGATATAACTGGGATTTAGAAGAAAGAATGAGAGAGGAGAGGAGGAAAAATGAGATGATATGATAATTTGATTATATTAATATAATTGATTATTAAATCAGAAAAAATAAAATATTATAAATAAATTAAAACGAACAAAAACAATATTATACAAAATTAAGATTAATTTTTTTTTATAAAAATAATATTTAATGATAGAATTCAAATTTCGCACCCGCAATCATACATGCAATCCTCTCCCTTGAAATTCCTTTGTTTTTTTTCCCCTCGCTCCTTTCCAACTAGGTACTATTATAAATCCAAATCTTGGGGAAGCGGGCATATGATTCTTTCTCCTCTAGGCATGAAACATCTAAGTTCCCTTTCCCATATTTACATCATCTTATCTTATACATTTAAGAATTAACAATAATATAATCTAGTACAAGATCAAGGCATTATTATCCCATCTAAAGCTGTCACATTTCTATACTATATAATTATTTGATGCTAAAATGATCTTATAAACTATGATCAAATCATGTGATTTTGATTAATATCGTGTGAACTTAGAAAACACGACCCTAGCATTATGTGTTGTTAGAAATGAACAAAAAATGAAGATTAAATAATTAACGAATTTCAAAAAAAAAAAATTTAAAAAAATCTTTATATGTTATTAGCATAAACTCTTTTTTTTTAAAAAAAAAAAACTGTATACCGGAGTATAAAGTTTGTACACTATGTTTTATAGTACTCCTGCTCTGCTGCAGTTGTCTCAAGCATGCATCTCTGCCTCACATAACTTGTTTGTCATTGGTTGAAATCTGATTGGGATCTGTTTGGGCAGCAAACAAGCAAAAAATACAAACAAAACAGAAAAACAATATGCTTTGATCTCTGTGTGATATATACCAGAAACTTGGAATGCTTGTCATGCTCTTCATTTTGTTTATATATATTCACATGTAGCAGCATATGCATATTCAGGTTGATGAGAGTTTCCACTAGCCAGTTACAAGTGCTAACAGAGCTAAGAAAAGAGCAGTTTCTGAAGTCCGGTGCTGAACAAGAAGCATCGATCGATCGATCGATCGTCCTCTGCTCTCATTGGAGATATTCGTTCTAGTCAAGACCGTGAGGGTACGTTATTCTATGCTTATCTTACATTGTTGAATGATAAGTTTACGCTGGTGGTTTAATATTTCCGTTTCCCAAGGTTTCCGCTTACAACTCAAGAGATTTTTCAACTGGGTACTTGTCGATCGTGATGATCCCAGACACATTATTGGAATGCGGTCGCTTTTTTTTTTTTTTTCGTTAGGTAAACTCTCGAAGTATCATGAGTGAGTGCGTGGGCTATATCCATCAAAGAATCTCTATATGCTCCATTTGTCATATAGGATCTATGGGTTGGTCTAGTTCCTATCGCATGAGAGATAGCAAAAGAACAAAACCGTGATGTTGACAACAATAGTTCAAAATTGCATCGTATAACTATGATTTTTTTTTTTTTTTTTCATTTTATATAGATGTTTTGAATTAATAAGAAATGGTAATTTTGTCTGTGATAAAAAAATGAGAAAAGAAAAAAAGAAAAATGATGATTGATGGATTGATGCGATATAAAATAAAAATAATTTGATATTTTTATATAAAAAAATTAATAAATAAAAAATATAATTTAAATAAAACAATTCAAAAAATATATATTATAATTTAAATGGAATCACGAGCGTATGACAAAGAAAACAAAGCCATTTCTCCACAAAGCATCCAAGATTAAGTCGACGGAGTAGGAAGCAAGAGTCGACACGTAAATTTGGTGCGCGTATTATTGAGTCCGTCACAGTCTGTGGTCGTATTCTTGTCAATCACTTGATGATAGATCATATTTGACGTCATTATCATGCAAAGTTCTATGGTCATCATCTATCTTTTTTGCTTATAAAAGCACGTCGAGGTACTCATATTCTTTGGTAGTCGCTTTGTATTCGTTGACGTTGCAGGTTAAAATGGAGAAGAAGCTGGATGGCAAAGAGTACATGAGAACAGCAATGCTGAAGCATGAAGAGATTTTCAGGCAGCAGGTAAACCCATTTCTATCCTGGAAATTCCTTTCGTGTCCTTCGGAGCTCGACTTGCTGAATGTTCGATGTTTTATTAGCATGTCGCGATCCTGCGGGTATGTTCCTTCCTTAAAAAAAAATCCCGAAGGATTTTTCCTCGACCGAAAAAAGGCTGACGCGATATTCACACCTTTCCTAAATAAGGGAAGTATGTTTCAGATTCATAAACTCTGGTCATATATATATATACTCTGATACCATGTTAAGCAGCCCTCCCCTGCCAGAAAGAAACTCAAGTTGGTTTAGAATATTTCTACATTGAATGTTAACAAAAGTGATGTTGCAGGTTTATGAACTTCACCGTCTCTATCAGATCCAAAAGATCCTGATGAGTAGCTACAAGGCTGCCAATTCCATTAGGCAGGACCAAGAAAAGTGGATCATGATGAATCGGAACGGTGTCCATGATCAAGCGAAGACCCGAGAATACATTCCAGAGTTGGGGGAGGACGAGATCCATGAGACCGCGATAGAGTTAACTTTAGGACCTCCTATTTGCAAAAGAGTTCAGAGATGAACACACAAGCCTTCGTTATCAGGGCAAAGCCTATCGTCTTCATCAACCGAGTCGAGTCAGATTATGATGAGATCGACCCCCTTCAAGGATTCGACGAAGGATATCAGAACCGGGTTATATCAGGGCATCGGAAACTGATATCGGGCTAGGAAATGATTGCAAGACTTAAACCTGAAGCAGCCTCCTTGGGTTTTGCAAAGACTGACACTGAAGCTGACTTGAAGAGTGGAAATGGAATCCAGTTTGCTCTTATGTTTAGGAGATTGTGGATTTGATTTAGTTCAGCTAATTGACTTGTGTGGAAGTTCATCTTCTGTGTGTTAGTGTGTGACTCAGATTTGCAGTTTTATGTATAAAGTTAAGTGGTTTCTGGGTTTTCATCCCTAGCATTTCTTGGATGCACCCGCAGTTGAACACAGAAACATATCGTCAAGTGAACTCATGTAAAGCATAATTCAACTGTGTGAAGTCTAGGATATGATTTCTACAGTATAAGTGCACAGAAAAATATATTGGCATTAGATACTAGGTGCACAACCAATAAAATAATTTGAATATGAAAGGAAAATTTGCTGGAACGAGATGTTCTCATATGATACATGGTGATATCATTCCAATCTTAATTAATAAATTTTTTTATGTTGAACTACACTCAAAATCCTTAAATTCAGATTAGATGATGTAATTGTCACAAACGAAAAAGTATTTGTCTAAGTAACTCAAAAAAGAGTACATTGATGCTTATCACGTAGACGACTATACGCAATCTCATAATGTAGTGATGCAACAACCTAAGATGGAGGTTGTATCTGCATGTCTCATTATAGCACAATCTATATATTGTTCATATCTATTCTCAGTTAGATCACACTCACCTTATTTAAATTTAGAGTTCTGATTAAATGATATTATTGTGTCGCATATATCCAACCATAACAAAAACACAGAACAGATGTACAGGGCATTGGTGCTTATCAGGAAAAAACAGGAGTACAAAACATTGGCAGGGGAGGTTGCTCATTACCTGTCTGCCACCAGATGAACACTAGATTGCATTCCATACAATAAGTCCTGGAACAAGCTCTTGCCTTGCAAAAGATAAAGCCAAAGAAAAGAAAAGCCGTGAATGCATGCAACTATCCATGATGAATGTCCTTTGGACATCATTCTTTAGTTTTAGCATGCTCTCAATCTACTATTCACTTTAAACCAGGACTCATCTCTGCATCAAAAAGTTGTTCTGTGACCCACGTCAGGTTATAACCTCTTTGTAGTAAATTAGTTTAAGATTACATTATAAGAATATCCTCTTCACCTCGTAATTGTCCGAACTGTATGGATACTTTTCTTTTCTTTTCTTTTCTTTCCTTTCTTTTGTTCGCATGGAATTTTCAGTTGATGTCTTGCTCGTAACAACAATGCGTGTCCGATTGATACCGATAGAGTATGGGAGACCAGAAATATCAGCACTCGATGCGGCATATAGTATACAACATTTGCTTGAATATGAACATTTTGACAATCGTTTATATTACACATATGATACAACTTGCCAACAAATATATTCTGTGACCCATTTGTGTAAACTGATGAAAAGAAACCTGTTCCGAAGAGACTGATATGGAAGAAAAATGAGAAATTTGCACTATACATAACGGCCTCGCCGATGAAGAGGAGACACCATAGTTTTCAAGATATGGAATGACGCCGGTCCTTAGGAGGCTTCGTCCGGCCTTTGGGATTGGGATGAGGGGCGGCAAACGTATAGAGCCGTCCGAGTGTCTTGGAAACGGAACTGATGAAAGATTTTCGCGGAAGAGGAGGCTTATCTGCACTATACATGGTGCTTCCTGTCGGACCACGAGCAGGCGAATTGGTTGCTGATCTTTCGATCTCTTTCAACTTCATTTTTGTCTTCACTAGCTCTAGTTTAAGGTTCTCGTTCTCTCTTTTCAACTTCGCAAACTCAGCTGAAGCTGGAGGATTCGTGTCGGTGGAGAATATGTTCGCCCTTCGTGACATGATGACAGGGGATTCTGCTCCAGAATGGTTGCCACTCATGGCTTCACGGAGTCGTTGCTGCTCGTAGTAAAGAACTTGAACTACGGTTTGGACAGGGAGACGATCGTTTTGGGCAGCGTGAGCACAAGCTTCCCTAGATAGTTTCTGGCAGTCCATCAAGCTGCAAATTTTCTTCCTGTCCATGTCGGCTAATGAAGGATGAGCCTGCAAAAACTCACATGATAAGAAACCTGGTGTAATTCCCAAGAAAAAGATTTAATATTATTATCTATATTAATAAGGTATGTTTTTCTTTTTGATAATGTATCATTTTAAACTTCGTAATTAAATGTATTTGATGGGAAGTAATGCTGGGATGAATTCCGCAGTTAAGCGTGTTTGACGTGAAGTAATACTAGGATAAGTGATCTCTTGAGAAGTTTCGCGAGGTGTGAGTGAAACTAAAACACACTGAAATAAATAGTGTAATACCAACAAGGTGCGTTCTTGGAGTGGGAATGCATGTAATACCCTAAGGAAAAAGTTTAAACAGTTTGATAGTACTACCTATAGTAACAGGGTGTACTTTCTTATTCGATAACACATCACTTTACAACTCCGCAATTAAACATGCTTGATATGAAATAATGTTGGGATGAGTGATTTCTTGGAAAATAATGGTGGCATAAGTGATTTACTGGGAAGTTTCTCAGCGCGAGTGAGGCTAAAGCACTAGTGTTGCTATGTGGGCTCAATTCTAAGCTAAAAACGTTTATGGACTCAATTATGAGCCAGAAAAATGGTTCTTGATGACGTCCCGATAACGAGAAGATATTAGTTTACAGAATCCTTATACTTAATAGTTGATATTAAGTAATAAAGCAGATCACCCTGCTAACCTTTAAAAGTCTGCCACACCAATCGGCACAGTTCCATAGCATTATCAGTATCAAATAAGCTTATGATTGTAGAATAGAGCAGCGGTTTGCGATGTTCAAAGAAGACATTTTGGCAACTCAATGAAAGGATAAGAACAAGAAAACACACCTTGAAGTAAATGTCTATGGCTCTATACATTCCATCCTCTGCAACCCTCGATTGCTCAGGGATAAGCTCGGCGAGGCCAATGAATTTTGCTACAGTCAGATTGCGATCAGAGGCTATCTCAGCTAGGTAGTTCTCCATCAACTTCCCGACCCTCTCAAAGTCACCTAGAGGAGAAACATAGTCATCGGCCATATTGAATCCTCCGTTGTTCCTGTCCATCTCAAACTGAAGAAAACTCGTCATGATCCTTTTGACCGTATCAACATCGAATAATGTGTCTCCGCTGAACGAATAAGAAGGGATCAATAGGTCATCTAGCACGGCCTGCTCGAGTTGTAATGCCATCCTCTTCTCCAAGTCAAGCCTGCAAGCGACCGTAGTCTCCAGATATATCGAAGAACGAAGCAGCATGGATAGGAAACTAACTGATAGCGCATTCATCTCTCGAGGCAAAAGGCTCACGACCGTCTCCAAAATAACCCTCTTTTCGTGCTCTTCCTTTGGCTCAATCTTTTTCCTCACTTTGCCATACACTTCCTGATCACAAAAAAGGAACGAGAATTAAATACTGAAATCCAGAATTCTAAGTGAATTTCGCTAAATCCATGAGGATATAGGGAGGGGTCTCACCAAACCTCTAAGGGACTTCTGGGCATAAAGCATGAGTATAGGTCCAAGAGCATACTGTTTCAGTCCCCTCGCCATCATCGCCACAAGAACCCGTTGGAAGAAATCGATTCTAAGAAGCGTTAGATCTTCAGCCCACCAGTCGACAATGGGCTTGTGATGAGGAGTATGAACACCTTCGATGGGCATAGCAAACTGGTTATCCTTGCACACCAGATAGGCTATGGCATCAATGCATCGGCTCACAAGTTTGACCTCTTCCGCAACAGGCAACAGGTTCTCTGATGAATGCAAGACCGAGATAGCGCCTGATAGGCTCTTAAACGCAACTTCAGCCAAATACGCCTCAGTTCTTCCCACGAGATTCCCAACTGCATATTCCTCCGTCATCTCAAGATGCTCGGCCACACAACGAAGGAGCGCAATGTTTTCTATGCTTATCTCAAAGTTCACGCCATAACAGAATTTCATGGCGAGTTCAAAGGAGATCTGCCGCTCCTCCAGGTACATCAGGGATCTCAATGCCATCATCAGTAGATTCCGATAACAACTTGCTTACATATCCAGACTTGGATACTAATGGGAACTGCAGAGATCATAAAATTATCAAAACAAATCGATATAAGGATAGGCATCAGTTCACCTTCAGCTGGATAAATAGGCTCTAGCAGATCAGCAGGAAACTGTATGTTGATAGCTAGGGATAAAAAAATTCCATTCTCTTCAGCATTAATACAAGTAACGCGAAAGACCACAATCAGCAACAGCAGCTAAAGAACCATTTAAGTTGTAGCTATGGAACGCAATGGAACAGGCACTTCGCTTGGCCTTGGCAATTCGAGGGCATTTCACGAGCTCCCGCTCAAGCGCTAGGCGAAAATATTGGCATTAGTTTTCATGATGCTTTACGGTTTTCACAACCTTTCTTATGTATTCTTTTGCCCAGATTCAATATCATAATTATCACGAGTTTCGAAAACGAAACAAGCAACCAAAAAGATTTAGAACCATCAATGAAATTCATACCCTGTGCAATGAAAATGAAGTGCCTCCGACTTGCACGGTGAGGTCGCTTTGAACCTCCTGTGAGAAAATCCTGCATTCATACTAACAATCAGAACTGAACATCATCTCCAAACACAACTACTCGACAAGAACAGAACAAACAACACGAAATCGAACCATAAACGAGCACTAAACATGTAAACATTAAGCGCAAATATCAAAGGAAGAAGCAAACCAGTCACTGGTTCTCTTCATGCTATTACTCGAAAACACATCCTTTTTCCTAAACTGGAAACCAGCAGTATCATCAGCTCCAGTTTGCTCTCGATCAAATCCCTCCATGGCAACTTATCCCACAGCAATTCTCATCTCATATTGATCATATGGGTACATATATGTTCTATATATTCCATAAAGAATATGCCAAGCCAAAAGATTAGAAACTGAAGCTGTTAGTTATCCTCCTCAAGGAGTACAATCATCAAGATGGGCAAAATCGGCACGCATTGTCCCTCAACCACATGACAACTACAGCCAAGGAAACTTCAATGAGTGTCCCTTCATCATCATGGGCTTCACATGAGGGCAGTTTTGGAATTCGTGGATAACAAACAAGGGAGAAGCGTGGATGATGAAGATTTGAATGCACTGTGTGTGTGGTGGTGAGCTCACTTGCGGGATTTCCCCTTTTTGTATTTATATTAGAAACTGGATTAGGTATAAGGATGGTTTTTGGTCCAAGATTTAGAGATAATGTAGATGGGTAGTACCGTATTTCCAAGTGGAAATTGGACCCGTTTGAAGAACCAATCTGGTGAAGTGATGGGCGAAAAAGCGACTGCTGCTAGTTGGCTGTAACAAGTTGCATATAAACCGATTTGCATATGAGACCATTGCACCAGTTTTTCTATATATCTATCCCTAGCCAATATTATTTATTTAATATTTTTTTCGATTTAAATAAATTGTGATTTAACAATAAAAAAATCTTAATTGAAATATAAGATTTAATTTTCAACTCAATCATCCAATAGATTTTCTAACCTGAATTCCTAAACTGATTTTTATATTCTCATTTAATGATTCTTATATTTATTTTTCATATTCTTAATTCAAATATATATATTACTTTTTGTGATGTATAAAAAATTAAAATATATTTAATATTAATTTTAAAAAATAAAATTATATAAAATATGATGTAATCTATTTTTAAATTTGGAGGATTTTCAAAAACACAAAGTAATAATAAGAGGATATAGGGAATGATATTTTGATGCCGATAAGAGATAGAAAATGATAATGGATAGGGATATGGATTAAGAATATGTTGGATGCATCACTTTTATGTGTAAATTCCCTATATGGAGGAGGGGAACGAGATAAAAAAAACTGTTGCAAATGCCTTGAACCCTAGAAAAGTAAGGTAACATTCCAACCTTAGTCAAGAGATTTCAAACTAAAATCTTACTATAGTTTTAAAATCTATGGCATAAATCTAATTGGTGATTAATTGATTATATGATATTATGATGATGATTAATGAGGATGATGGGTAAATTGGGTAAAATACTCGATGAAAATTTCATCTACGCTATAGAACCCGTTGTCATTTATGAATCGTGCCCAATAACTCTGTGAATTATATATTATACGTGCATGTTGCAGTTTTGTGAATATGAATTCTAAAAACCAAATTGACAGTGAACCTTTTGTCCTATTATCCCTACTATGACTGTTACAAGCAATTAAATTTAGAACCAATAGAATCAAAAACCACCAACTAAAACTAAAATCATCGATATAAAACGGAAATTGAAATCCAGTTTTTCTCGATTTTCAGCTTACACTTACGGTTCTTGCTTCTATACTCATAGTAAACAAATTCATTCGATAGATAGCAATCCAAAACAGAAATCAATCGAGAATCGAGATGCATACCAAACGAGTAGTCCATAATATATACTGTTTCATCCAGCATGATTCATTTAAAACCAGTCTCATTTTTCGGTTATCCAATATGCATTTTGATGCACAGGGAGGTAGTATATCACTGGAAAATATGAGTACGCCTTGTACACTCTTCATCAACTAATCATAATGTTCTTCACAAAATAACAAAGTTTCATTTTCTTGATAAGGTGATGTCTTGTTGAATATAAACTGACACGAAATTTCAATTCAAATCCGAATAATTTTTATTCATTTCTCCCGACATCAGGTGGTTATAGTCGTTTTCAACAGGATGGAGATTGGAGAGCACATTCATAGCCGAGTCAAGTCATGAACAAACAAATGAATAATCACATCAAGCATGCTCATACTTTACCCTCGACATAGATATTTCATATGTGACCATAAATTCGTGCATTCGCATTTACCATATAAAAGTCCATAAATACTTGAACATCACATCACAAACATTAATCGGAGAAATCGATCGACAAGTGCGATCGTTGCACTTGATGACACGGCAAAATCTTGGCAAGAATGAGATGTTTTTTACAAACCCATTAGAAAATCTAAGTCTAAGATGAGATCACAATGAAGCCTATAGATAAAAAAAAAAAAAAACATATCCATATAATCTCATCAAATAAAAAAAATTACAAAAAAACAAATACAAAGCAAACAAAAATAGTGTTACAAAAACCATGACTAAGATATGCCGAAGCAAAAGAGGCAATCTGGTCTAGAAGACGAGAGAGGGAATAAAACAGAGCGAATATCAGATAAGTAGGAGAGACTAATTGGTGGCAGCAACACTCATAGATAGATAATTACAGCGATTAAGCATATGTCGGATCATCGAAGATATAAAGTTAACCAAGACATGAGCACATACTTCAGTAGCCATATCAAAGTCACCAGATCACAAACGCATAACAGATCTGATCGATATAGCAAAGCCGGCTAAATGAGCACATGCTTTAGTAGAGCCATATATGTCACCCTTGAGTAGATCGCTCATTTTTTAAGATGCGGGAAACAAGTATAGACATCTTGCTTAGGATGCTTCGCTTCGGCATGCTCCCTGCACTTCACCTCTGTAGTAGTGCATATGAATGTCTGCATGCACACCTTGCACTGCATTGGCAAAATATCATCGTTACACGACAATCATCATAACAAGGAACTACAATTCAATAGTACGATCATCAGAGGTTCTACTCATGTCAAAAGTAAAAGAAGTAATACAAAAACGGTTTGGTGTGGCTGCAATAACTCCGTTAAATTAGCTGCAGTTAATTAAAATCACAAGAAAAATCAGATTTGAAAGAAAAAAAGAAAATCTAAAAATACAATTCAAACAAAACATGACCACAGTAGGAACTTCAATCAAGTCACATTTGTCTAGCTACCACGAGAACAAAGAGCAGCATATGTTGCCCATCATCACGGGATACTAGTGCCAATAAGAAGTCAGGCACACAATGCTGTTCAATGTAAGCCATGGAACTTAACACAGCGATCAAGCAATAAATGGAATCAAAACCTAGTCAGTGCTAACTATCTACTTTGATCTTCACTCGAAAAAAAGATCTAAGGCAATGCGCCATGCAGGAGTTTGTTCATAAAATAATTATTGATTTAGCTTATCATGGATTGTAAAAATGCGTCGTAGGAGAACGTATATGTATCATATATTTTGCGAATTGGCAACAGCTAGGATGGAGGGACATGTTAAAGACCTGAATTCCGACCACAAAAAAACACTGCAGGAAAGGTTGAGGTCTTACACGATTTCATCTATTGTTTCAAGATCCTTGACCCATGAAACAAAACCGAAAGAAACAAAGCACCAAATCGCCACCAGACAAGCAACAACGTCAACACTAGAAGGTAAGAAAGCCACTCGACACCCATGACAGAATCTCAACTGAAAACAAACCATATGACACAATATTGAAAACAAGTCATATGAAAATAAATCACATGGACATATTTATCTACTTCGGCGATTTACTTCTTAGAGAATCTACTCCAGCATTCTCAACGAAAAGCCTCAGCTATGAGCAAGAAGCAAAATTACATTCTCGAAAACATATACCATAATCCATACATTGATTGATATGACAAATTATTGCAGAGCATCAAAAGCGAAAAAAGAAAAGCACAAAAAGATACAACTCTGTAATAAAATGCACGATAGCAACTCTTCAAAAAAAAAACAACTCTACTAAAACCTAAAGCTCGCAGTAAAAAGACAGCATTCTTTATCTTAAACTCTGCTTTATAGGGTTGCCCTCTACTGAAATATGGACAACACATGCACGACTCGAACATGTCTCATGTCCCAAAAGCATGAAATCTTATACTCCCCTTCCAGAATAAATATAACATTTGTTTTTTTAATGTCCCACAGAATAATAGTAACATATCTTATTTCAAAAATTTTTATTTAAAAAATACATAACCAATTAAACTCATCTACCGTTCATCCCACTATCATACAAAAATATTATTTTTTAATCAAATTTTATAAAATTCGACACACACATCAAATCCCGGATGAATTTATGATATTTATTCTGGATGGAGTATCATCTCGAGCAATCAACTCTGACACACAAATGTCATTCATATATTAGAAATAAGAAACACCAACACGTACAAAACAACAAGAATCACATCCAACATCAAACAAAGATTACACTCTTTACCTGGATACTCATAGCCTTCTTGTTAGCATCAAGTTGGCTCCCTGCAAAAACACAAACCAAACCCCCAAATCACATCAATCATCCCATTTCATAAACCCTAACTCAACCCAAATCCAATCAATCGATCTCAATTCCCAAATCGAAGAGTTGATGATGATGAAAACTATTACCTTTAGCAGGCTTGGTTTTCTCAGCGTTCTTCTCGCGAGCCATCTTCGCTTTCTGCCCGTTGCCGCCTCCCATTTTTGTGCCTGAAAACTATTACCTCCGATCAATTCGACTCGATTGGGATTGTAAGAGAAACCCTAATTTTTGGGAGAGGATTATAGAGAGAAGGTGGCTCGGGGAAGTTGAGATTATTTGAGGCTATTATTAATAGTTGTATGGTTGTAAGTATAGCATATATGATTTTATGGTAGCACTTTTTGTATGAGAATAAATCTTCACCGCAAGTTCCAAATGAGAGAATTTTTTATAGATATTTTTTTAAATTTTAATTATCTAATTTTTTTAAAAAAAATTTCCTCAAATATTCTATTATCAATAATATTTTTTTTTCAAATATCATTATTATATCTAAAATTCAAAATCAAATACAAACTTTTTCCCCCGACGACAACAACACCATAACCTTGTCCTTAGATATCATCCTCATCATCGATCCCACTTAAAAGCACATAATACAATTATAAACATATCACAAATCATAACTCTGATTTATCCGGTCAAAATCAATAAGTCTGAAAACCCGAAAATATCAAACAACTATCTGTATATCTTTTTACCCAAAATTAACGACATAAAAAAAAAAACAGTATCGAAAATCACGGATACACCTATTTCTTTGAAGTCATCACGTAATCGTCGTCATTGTTGACAATCGTTGTTGTAAGTCATATCACTGTCAGTACGCTTCTTCACCCAAGATCAATACGTCATCGAAATTCATATACCAGTATCAGTAAACCTATTTGACCAGAATCAGTACGTCATCTCTACCATTTATCAACAGCACCACCTCTATTTACCTGTATCTAGCTCAACTGATCCAATAACCGATCGAACCCGAACCTAGCAAGAAATCCGACATGGTCGTCGAGAAAAGCCTCAACTCAGATCCTCCTCCATCATCGTAACACAACTCGTACCTGCCTCGATGAGCCGTTCCATCCTGTCCTTCCCTGTCCCAGTAGTTCCACGGAGGACAATGATTGGGATGAACTGCAATCGCCACTGGATGTTCCCTGATCCGGGTTTCCATCATCATCATCCGTTTTTGTAATTGTTGTGGTTGGGAATCATGTGCTGTAATGGAGGGGAAGTGGAGGAGATGTGATGGAAGTGGGAATCATGTACATATTCAGAGTTGTTCTGGGTGTAATAATTTTTGGATGAATTATTTAAATATATAAAATTTTTAAAAAAAATTAAAATATATATAAGAAATCTAAATTTTAAAAATGTATATAAGGATTCTAAATTTTAAAAATGTATATAAGGAATCTAAATTTTAAAAATGTATATAAGAAATCTAAGTGGCGATCTCTAAATGAGCGATGACGATGCAAAATGGATCTTCGAGTATCGTTGTCGAATCCCACTCGTTGACAGCCTAAAACCTGAGACGACTGTTCATCGATGTCGCGAGTCTGATTTGAGAAGATCGATCCGATGAGGCGAGGGTTTCGATTTTGAATTTGATTTGAGATCAAAAGAATGGATGTGATGTCGACTTTAGAGTTGATGACCACGATAAATAATTTTGGATTTCTGTATGTTTGAGTCATTTGTTTGAATCACAATTCACATTATATTTGTTTTCTTTCAATGTTAAGAAATATACATGTTTTATAGAACATCATAACTCTTCGAAAAAATATTAATAGCAATAACTATTATGGACATAAAAATGGCGAATGGAACTCGAGCCTCCCCTCACAGACTGTAAACGCTCGTATAAGTGACATGGAGCAATAAAACTTCGCCTACAATAGCTTTCATAAATAAAAAAAGAAAAAAAAGCCTATTACCAACATTGTAATTTTTACTCACAATTTTAACATGGTTGCAATTGTTATAACCCCACATCCCCTTTTCTTTAACATGTATAATAAATCAAAATATTATCGTGTTTTCTTTCACAAAGTCAATTTAATGTCTTCAGAACCATCTTGAGTTTGAGCTGGATGTTAGAATATATATTATTTCAATAGCGGGGAACATTATTGTTGTAGTAGAGAATATAACTGTTGTAGCATATTTTATAACATATTCTTCATTATGCGTCCTACAAAGAGGGAACTCATGTAAGAACTTTTTGACATATTCCATACACTTTATTACTTCAATATACAGAAATTATCAGTTATAACCCCACATCCTCTTTTCTTTAACATGTATAGTAAATCAAATATTATCGTGTTTTCTTTCACAAGGTCATGACCGTGTTTTCTTCGAAAGGTTTGAGAATTGATATTGACAAGAAATTTTTTTATACCTCCAACATATCATGTGAGAAAGAGTTATTTTTATCCTAAAAAAAGTGAGGTGGAGAATATTGAATGTATAAAAAAGAACTTAAGGAATATTATGTTAATATTATGTGTTGTTAAAAGATTAATGGATTGTTGAGATTAAATGACTTCAGAATTTAAAAACAAAAGTGATGAAAAAAATCTACATTCGATGTGTTCTAACAACACACAATTTGTATATTGATAATAACAAATTTGTTTTTTTCATAAAAAAATACAAAAAAATTTTGGATTGTTAATCGATTTGTAATCAGTTAATCAGTTTGATTTTTATTCGGTTGGTTTTAGATCACCACAATCAAAATCGAATTCATTATTAATCAATTTTAAATTAAAATTGAAATCGTGAAATTGTTTAATAATCGATTTCATTTATTCGATTTTTAATCGATTTTGTTTAATCAAAATCAAAATCACACTAATTATTAAATAATTAATCGAATTTGATAATTGATTTCCGTTTTGTTTTAACATCCTTGCTGAAAACATCATCTCCCGAAATTATTACCGAGTTTCCTTTCACCTCAGTTAAAAAGATATGGAAAAATTAGGAACAGGCGAACAGTTTCCTTGTTTTGATGGAAACCCCAAATTTTCTCCTCTCAAAAGGATTAAAAAGCGACGTCAATGGCCCCGGAGTTCATAATGCGGATTCCAATGTCAAGGGCAAAAATGCCCTCGCCGACGCTGGGATCACAAGCGAAGAACACCGGCGGCCACACTGTTTCGTCTTCAGGCGATATATCTAAATTGGGAATGCAGATACGTTATCGACACCTAGACCACGAACCGCTGTTATAACTCAACTACGTTGACCCATTTTACATTCGTCTCTGCAATTTTAATTTTACCGATTTCAATGGACAAATTTTATAGTGTGTTTAGTCAGTTTAGTTCAAAATTTCGCTTGTTTCACAACAATGCCGCATCTCATGATCTTCCCCTAATTTCACCGTTATGTTTGGACATCACACACATTCATTTTTGAGAGTATGCATTGGGGCTCATCACACACTAACCCGATAAAATAAAATCTTGTTTTTTTACTTAAGACAATAATAGATTGGTAAAATTTCATATAAAAAGTATACATAATCACACGGTTGAAGCAACAGTGTAGTTTACCGGGAAATATTACACTTGGTCCCCTTGTTTTATTTTTTTAAGAATGCAAAGAATGGCAATTGTTGGATGTGAGAGCTGTATAATGCCACTATACGACGCTTGAGCAATCATGTGAAACAATCGCTTCAAAACTAACACTTGGGTAGATCAGGTGGCGGCGGAGGCAGCGTCGATGATGGAGTTCCACCGTTGGAAACCACGAAAGCTGATCCTAGTCCCCATGCTAAGTGATCTTCCAAGTGACAATGCATGATCCAAACACCTATTGTCATTCAATTAAACCATATATTCGACGATTAGTAAGATCCCACGAAGCTACGGAATTATTCAGCATGGTGTGTGATGCTATAGAAAGTTTAAATCACCTGGATTGTTTGCTTGGAGTCGGATGGCGCTCCATCCACCTGCAGGCACTGCTATCGTATTCCGTAATTGTGGGTTGACAAGATTATACTTGCTGGTATCTGTGGAAGAATCATAGTTGCCGAATCCCTGCGCCAGTACATGGAAATTGAACCCGTGGATGTGCATCGGATGGTTGTCAACTCCAACCAAAGACGTGTCCTGAAACACGATCTCCAGCGTGGCATTGTATCTCAGCTGCTTAACTGTAGTAGACTTCGAGGTGAATACTAGGCTCTGGCTGAAGCTATTGGCCGTATTCGTGTAATCGAACGAAACCGCAGGCTGGTCTGGGAAGTTTGCGCTGTAAATCCCACTGACATTGTGAAAGAGTGCCTCCAGCATGGATAATTTGTTGGGGAGTTGGAATGAGAAGTTGCTCATACTGGCTGCTAGCTTTTGGCCTAGTGGACCAGCACACGTGGTGTTAGCACCGCATGAGACTAGGCCTAGTCCTATGGTCATGAACATGTTCTCGTCGACTGTCTTCGGTACTGGTTTCCAAAACCGGGCTGTCGTAAGCCCTGTTAGGTTGCTGGTGAACGTATAAGCTGTGGCAGTGTCGTTATGAGCAGGAAGAACGGGCATCTGTGGGGTCGATGACCTAGCTCCGTTATAGATCAGAATCCCTGTTGTGGTGGTGTTGTCGAATGACACCCCAGCGGCACTGGTATATGGACTAGCCGCCATGTAATAGGATCCGATGCGCTGGTTGGCTGTCAGGAGGACATCGGTGGTTTGACCAGGAGCCACGAGCACAACATCAGTTTGGTAGGCATTGGTGTAGGATGCATCAACGGCCACCACGGTGAGGGTGTGGTTTGCTACTTTGAAGAACAGCTCATTATTGAGTGCAGCGTTGATAATGCGCAAAAGATAGGTCCTTCCGTGAATCACATTGAGCTTATAAGTACCTGAAGATCGAGTTCCATAATATACTGTCAGTACATTTTATCTCGAGTATCAGTATCATAATATTATGAGTTGTATCTATCCGTAGTTTCTTTTGTAACCTCGATGTAACTTACTTTTTGCAGAACAAGGGTAAAGGTCTCCTGGTTGACCATTGATCAGAAAAGCATTGGAAATGTTCGGCGCCCCTCCGCTAGCCAAGGCTTGGCTCTCCACGTCAAGGACATTAGCATTCCACCACTCTCCTGTAAAGGCATGTCAAACTCTGTAACTCTATTTTTTTTTACCTGGATAAGTCGAGCTTTTGATAGAATAAGTATGAGCAAAGACAGTTTTCGATGTGTTTTAATGTGTATATACCTAAGATGATAGGGAAGTCGTTGGCTGGAGTAGGAAATGGATAGGAGCGACCGAGCCTTGGGTATATGATAAGACCACCATAAACTGTGGCGCGGAGGGTCGAGAGATGGGCATGCCACCAAAGAGTGCCTTCCTGCCCTGTGATGTTGAATCTATAGGTATAGGTTTGTCCTGGTTGTATCGGGCATTGTGTTGTATAAGCTGGTCCATCCGCCCATGCGCTCAACTGCTGAAATACTCCGTGCCTGCACGGGACATCCGTCATGTTTCTTTGATCATGAAGTATATTATCAATGTGCTGTTTTGTTTTGACTAATTAGGTTCCTCTTATTGTCATCAGGCTCATGAATGTACCAATGAATGGTGATGTTATAGGGCGAGCCATTGACAACTGGAATTACTAGGGAGTCGCCCTCGTGAACCCTGAGCAATGGCCCTGGACTGGCGCCATTCACTGCCGTGATCACTCGCTGTTGACATAACTTCTGGATCTTGACGTTATTCACCTGATCAGAAGATATCCAAATCTCATCAGTGTAACATATATACTTAAGATGCAGAAATATGCCAGGATGAGTCGAGACATTGAGACACTATACATTAAAAGCGATTGTCACAACCCGAGCTGTGGTCAAACAAGAAGCAAATAAAGCGAAAGCCAGTGCCAGAAAGAACAGAGCTCGGGCCATCGCAATAAACTCTAAGCTTGATTATGTTTTGAAGAGCGATCTGAGATACGATTAGCAAGCAAAGATGCATGGCTATATATAATCATATATACGTGAGCGAGTTTTACTATTATCTATAATTTTTATACTACTAATATTAAGCTGAACGTCAGAACGTGGCGAACAGCTAGCTAGCTATGCGAATTATGAAATGTATATATGTTTCGTGCCTTTTGATTTCGAGCTATTTGCCTGGCAATGTTTATTTAGTTCAGTTATATAGGCGGAATTGATTTTATGATACTTGAAGGCCACTTATTCTTCCTCCTAAGATATTGGCCCCAGTTTTTATGTTAAATATAATACTCGTAGGAGTAATGATTTCTTTTGTATAGTTTGAATTGGACTTAGTCGAAACCGTGTACGCAAAGAAATTCATTTGAATTTTGTTGCATTTGTTTTATGTGTGGGTGTGTTGTTGTCTCTTCAACCATGCAAAAAAATGAAATAAAAAAAATACTGTTTGTGGATAATTAGCAAGTCAAAATGAACATACGATCTGATTTTGATGTTGCCCTTTTACCCGCGGACAGATGACAGGGTTTCGGATATTTTTGTACAGTATTCAGGTCAAAGATTTTAAAATATAAATTGAGACAATCAAAATCAGAACACATAAATTTAATATGAGCAAACATAAGTATTCGAATAAATCCTTCACAAATCACACCATCATGAATCATCATACTATAAGAAACCCGGATTATCAAGCGTCTCATATCGTATTACATCACAATTCAAATTCTAAAACTCAACCAAAAATAATAATAATATGAATGTATTTATATATTCATAAAAGATATGTTTATAATAAAATAGATCTCTCAGAATTTCATCTAGGCACAGCCGTGTCTAACCCAACATGGCCGTACGGACCCGTGTTCCCTTCTTCACCAGTCTCGAAACACGGCCTAATCGGGTCGTGTCTACTTGGCACGGTTGTGCTTACTCCAGAAAGAAAAATGCCTTTCTCTCGACACATGGTCTCCTTCTGACTATGTCTCACCAGACACGATCGTGTGAGCCTAATGTAAGTTCTTTCTTCATCGTTTCAGTTTTCCACGATACTATATCATATTAGATATGTCGTTTGATCACGAGGCTGTTACCCTCACACAGGGTCCACTTAACGTACGTTTTTCAGGGACGTAAAATAATCAACGATCTTAACATTAAACATATTCGGGATGGTTTTGTTATGTTCGAAATGGTTTTAAGTTTTGACCAGTTTAAACGAAACCAAATTCTTAATCATTTGGAAAGTGTTGGTTTGTCGTTCTTGATTTTGACACTACTACTTCCATGCAAATTGCCTCCCACTGTTATTTTTATAATTATATATATATTGATATTTTATTTTTTATTTTTTGGATATTACCCTTGTGTTGCTAGTGAGGGGGTTTCTGTAACAATGGAGGGAGATTGTGATATTTCTAACATTAATTGATTATCACATAAAGAATGGTAGTTTTATACCAAATAAATAAAACATTTTACATGACATAGAAATTAACGTGTATTTAATTTTTATGGATTTTGATATATATAAAGAATATTTTTTTATTGGTAATATATTTATTGTACCAAGTGAAAGAGATTTAATGAAGTGTAATATAACATATAAGATAGATTTAATATTCCTTTCATCCCATTCTAATTATAACGTTTGGCCAAATAAGTCATAGAAATTGGCTGGGCTAGAAATGATTTGCGGGATGATCAATTTTTTTTTTTTCAAATTTATTGTGAAATATTGAAGGTGGTTTAAGTTATACCGTATAATATAATCCAAAACAAAAATAAAATTCATTACATATCGTTAGTTATTACTGTAATCAATAATGCATCATGATTCGTAATACATAATGTAATTAATATGCAATTTTGTAATTATTATAAGACGAATAAAGTTTTTTTTTTCATCGGGGTGACATTGAGACTTTTTGGGACGGGGATTACATTCCTCATGCCCAAATCCGAATCTCCGAACTCATCCCCAAACCCGATCCAAACCTGATCGGATTTTGAAATCATAACCTCAAACCCGACCCGATCGGATTCGGGGATATCCATGGATAACCAAAACCCGAAAGTTCATTGGGTTTGGGTACCTCAAACTCATATCCAGATTAATATACTCATTTTTTTGAGTTTGGATAAAATATTTTAATAAATTCGAACAAATGATGACTTGTGTCAATTAAAATAATATTTTGATCACTTATTTATTTCAATAAATAGAATCAAAATAAATTTTTCATATTTTATAATTAATATGTATATTTATTAAATTGTTATGGGTTATTGATAATTCATATGTATTAGATTTGAGGAATATCCATGGATATTAGATCAAGTTTGAGTCGGATTTAATAATGCTCAAACCAAGCTTAAACCCGAACCTAAAACCTGGACAAACCGGGAAAAATCCATTTTGATAGGATTTGGGTTCGGATATACCCATTGGGCAAGGATGTTGGCTGCAACCCCCAATCCACTTATAAAATTTGATGATACTTTAGCCTGGAATGAGTAATAAACAATCTTTTATCAAACAATATGACCGACCATAAGACATTAAAAAAAACAAAAAAACCTGTAAGCATGAGAACTCTAGTTGAGGTGCAGATACTTATTCCAAGGGCAACAACTGTCATCTGCGACGCTGGTAGTCGTGCGAAGAACTCCGCGTTCATGCTTCAGGCGATATCTAACTTCAAATTGCAGGTACTATTCGTCACTGGAAGCGTCAATTGCTAGAGAAAATCAACCATTTACGTGAGCAATTTTTATTTATATTTATTTATTGTGTTAAGTGTGTGATGTGTGTGGTTTCGGGATAAAAGCCGCCTAATATTTGGCTAAACAAATCGAGCCCTTGCCATATCCCACTCGACTTGGTTCAGTTCATTTGTAGACTTACAGACCTAGTTGCATTTGATAAAATTATATAAGTCGGTTGTTCCTACGACAATTTAAGTTAATAAAGTTGACTCGGTGATAACGGGCCATGTGCGAATCCACCATGTAACAATTCCTCTAGAGGACGAATTTATTCAACCACGATATGTTGCATCTCACACTTTCAGAAAACCTGTATTTTACTGGATCTCTTTGATGGTTTAAAAAGCTCAACAAAGATCAATATGAGTAAGGATCGATTAAAACTTTGCTTTTGACAATATGGTTATAGATTGTAACGGAATGACGAAATTTCACTTGAAATTATACATAATCAAACGTTTGAAGCAAATAATAGTTTATGGGAAAACATTGTAGTATGTCCTACGGCTATTTGGTTCCTATGTTTTGTGTTAGTGCAAAAAAGACTGACGAGTGTTGGATTTGAGAACAGTATAATATCACTATACAAATTAAGAATCAATCAAATGACAGCTTCAAAATCAACATTTGGGTAGATATGCAAATTCCTCCGTTGGATACCACGAAAGCCGATCCTAATCCCCATGAAAAGTGGTCGTCGAGGTGACAATGCAATACCTTTTATCATTCAAAATCAACCAGCTATCAAAGATTAGTAAGCTTCCTCGAAGGTGTAGGAATTTATCAACCAATACAGTTCAATATAGTTTGACATATAGTCAGAAAGTTAAACTCACCTGGATTGTTACCTTGAAATCGGATGGCGGTCCATCCACCCACAGGCACTGCTATCGTGTTCCGTAATTGTGGGTTGGCAAGATTATACTTGCTGGTATCGGTGGAAGAATTATAGTTTCCGAGTCCCTGTGCTATAGTACATGGAAATTGAACCCGTGGATGTGCATTGGATGGTTGTCAACTCCGACCAAAGAGGTGTCCTGAAACTCAGCTGTTTCACAGTAGTAGATTTCGCGGTGTATACCAGACTCGAGCTGAAACTGTTATTTGTGTTTGTGTAATCGAATGAAACTGCAGGCTGGTCTGGCATGCTTGCACTGTAAATCCCACTGACATTGTGAAAGAGAGCCTCCAACAATGACAACTTGGTAGGGAACTGGAATGAGAAGTTGCTTATGCTCGCCCCCAGGTTTTGTCCTAGGGGGCCAGCACATGTGGCGTTCGCTCCACACGAGATCAGGCCCAGGCCGATGGTCATAAGCATGCTCTCGTTGACTGTCCGCGGTACTGGTTTCCAAAACCGGGCAGTCGTAAGCCCAGTAAGATTGCTGATAAACGTATCTGCTGTGTCAGTGTCATTAAAATCTGGAAGGGTAGGCATCACCGGGGTGGATGAGTTAGTTCCATTGTAAATGAGGATCCCTGTTGTGGTGGTATTGTCGAATGACACCCCGGCTGCACTGGCGTATGGTCTGGCCGCGATGTAGTAGGATCCGATGGACAGGTTGGCTGTCAGTAGGACATCGGTGGTTTGGCCAGGGGCCACGAGCACTACGTCCGTTTGGTAGGGATTGGTGTAGGATGCATCAACGGCCACCACGGTGAGGGTGTGGTTCGCTACTTCGAAGAACAGCTCATTATTGAGTGCAGCGTTGATAATGCGCAGAAGGTAGGTCTTTCCGTGAATCACATTCAGCGTATAGGTGAATATCAAAATTCGTCCCAAAATGTGCTAAGTTTTTTTTTTGGTATAATTACTGCTCCCTCCGTCCAAAAATAATACCAACATTCGTCCATGTTAACTATAAAGTTAGCGACATCAAGAATGATCCGTGGAAAGATCAAGGATTTTTTTTAATTTATCTTATAACATCAAACATAATTTAAGTTACGAATTATAATTATGGATCAAAATTAATTTCATACCAACATTCGTCTATGTCAGCTATAAAGTCAGCGGCGTATTGATGCAGTGAGAAAACTATCAATAGCTGTATGGTGCCGTACACACATTTTTTCAATTTACCAAAAAAAAAAAAAAAAGTTTGGCATATTGTGGAGTGAGAAAATTATCAATAAGTTTTCAAAAGCAATCTTATATACCAATAAGTAATACACATATTTTTTTGATAAATAAATTCTCAATCATAATATATAATATATGTTCTAATTTGTCTTTGTAAACAAATTAAGAAAACTTAGTACCCACCCATATCTACTAGCATAAATGAATATATTTATTTTAAATTAAATTATATCTTCTCATAAACTCTAACCCTAATATATTTCCCATCTCGATCATCGTCGTTATCGTTGGAGCCAAATACTCAGTATCTCTATTTCGTGAACAGTACTTTGACTTCAAACATCCAAGCCGCTACTGTGGCAATCATTTGAGAGTACAGTGCCTCATCATTGACAAACAGTGTGTCTCGACAAAAAAAGATACATCCACCACTAACAAACAATATCACGCATACTGTTGTCAATAGTACAGCTAGAACCCAACAATTACGCTATCACGATACATTTCTGCTTTGAATTAAACTCTGTGTATACGTGATGTTCATAACATCAATCTATACTATTGGTCCACGAAATCCTGATTTGAAAACAATGCGCATCCACCTCACCTTCGTCATCTTGGAGTCCGCCATCACCATAGGTGACATGGTTGTTTTGCGACAACGAAGGCGAAGGTGAAGAACGGACGATGATAATTTCCATTTGATGATGATGTTGATTGAAGGAGATGGTTGTCTCGGTGGTTGTGATGCAAAAGAGGAGGCGAGCAATAACACAGTACGCATGTGGATAGACTCAGTACGCATGTACGATGATCGCAGTGCACCTTTCCCGACCCTTCTTGTCCTTTATCCGATCTCATCGAAGACGACAACGAATCAGCAAAACATAACAAAGCAATTCACTATGCTTCCTCTTTGCCAACTTGTCCTCCTTTGACTTCTCAGTTTTCGTACGGATCTACAAAATATACAAATTCAGCACTTGAAAACTAAGGAAAACCAATCTTAACAAACCAACTTCTAATTATAGATCAAGCAAAACAAAATCAATAATTATACATTTTTATCGGAAACCGTGCTATGTCTCACTTTATCTTCTTTATCACGAGGATGGTATTTAGGGATAATGGAGAAGGGCACGACGGTAGCGGTAAGGCAACGACGTTAACGATGCTGGTACGGCGACGGCGGTGAGGATGGCGGAGCAACGACTGTGATGGTGTTTGGGGATGGGTCAGGAAATTTCGATTGATTTGATTTGGTAGATGTCCTATTTAATCTAACACAAAGTGTAGAACGCAAAGAATAAGGTGTGATAAATTGAGATTTGATGGAGATGTAAGGAAAAAAAAAAAAAAACAAACAAACAAACAATGATTTGAGGTATGAATTTAGGGAACTGTAATTGATTGGAGGACACGATCTCTAGGTGCACACAGTTCTCTGCGTTAGAGGTGCATATACCCATTTCAAGGGCAAATATCAATCAAGATTTTAATGCAGGTAATGATCGACACTAAAACGACGACAGCGACCCAAAAGGGTGAGCCTTTAATTTCATTTATTCATTGTCAAATCCGATGATATACATCACATATAAAAATTGTGTGACTAGTCATATAAACCCAAAATTTTATTTATAATAAGTTTTTTTTAATAAGAGTAAATTGGTTTTGATTTAAAATCGATTTGATATGGTATTGAGTCTATTAGACGGCCCGACGACCCAATCAGTGAAGGCCACCCGGACTAAATAGGACATTTTCTTAGGATTTGCGGGAGGGGACTTGTGAGGAAAAAACAATTTATTTTTAATGCTAATGTTATACCGTATACGAAATGTGTAGTTTCATACATGTGCGCTGCGATCTCTATAATAGATTATGGAGTAATGTGTGAAATAAACTTTATAAATGCACCTTTTTTTTGTTGGATTTTTTCAATGTAATTAGCAATCCCTTAAAAAAAATGTGATCAGGAGTTCTGCTCTATGTCCTTGGTGGTCTTAAAAGGATCAGCAACGGATCGGAATACACTTGTGATCAGGAGTTCTGCTTTATGTCTTTGGTGGTCTTAAAAGGATCAACAGCGGATCGGAATACACAGTAAAAATCTTGGTTTTGATATAATGGTTGCAGAATACAATAGAATGACATATTTTCCTTTGATGCTATACATAATCACACGTTTCAAGAAAAGAATAATTTTTTTTGGGAAACATTGTGGTATGTTCTACGGCTACTTGGTGTTTTGTTTTGTGTTGTGCAAAGAATGATGACAGCTGGACGGGAGAACAACATATGATATATGATGTCACCATACAAAGATTAAGAAATCAACCAAAAAATAGCTTGAAAATTAACATTTGGGTAGATCTGATGGTGGAGGAGGCAGGGTCGATGACGGAGTTCCTCCGTTGGATACAACGAAAGCTGATCCAAGTCCCCATGATAAGTGGTCGTCCAAATGACAATGCATAAGCCAAACACCTGTTGTCATTCAAAATAAACCAAGTATTCGATGATTAGTAAGAGCCCTTGAAGTTATAGGATCCGATTGATTGATAAGAGTTTTGTATGGTTTATGATACAGTGGGAAGTTAAACTCACCTGGATTGTTTGCTTGGAATCGGATGGCGGTCCATCCACCCACAGGCACTGCTATCGTGTTCCGTAATTGTGGGTTGGCAAGATTATACTTGCTGGTATCGGTGGAAGAATTATAGTTACCGAGTCCCTGTGCTAGTACATGGAAATTGAACCCGTGGATGTGCATTGGATGGTTGTCAACTCCGACCAAAGATGTGTCCTGAAACACGATCTCTAGCGTGGAGTTGAAGCTCAGCTGTTTCACAGTAGTAGATTTCGCGGTGTATACCAGACTCGAGCTGAAACTGTTATTTGTGTTTGTGTAATCGAATGCAACTGCAGGCTGGTCTGGCAAGCTTGCACTGTAAATCCCACTGACATTGTGAAAGAGAGCCTCCAACAATGACAACTTGGTAGGGAACTGGAATGAGAAGTTGCTTATGCTCGCCCCCAGTTTTTGTCCCAGGGGGCCAGCACATGTGGCGTTCGCTCCACACGAGATCAGGCCCAGGCCGATGGTCATAAGCATGCTCTCGTTGACTGTCTGCGGTACTGGTATCCAAAACCGGGCAGTCGTAAGCCCAGTAAGATTGCTGATAAACGTATCTGCTGTGTCAGTGTCATTAAAATCTGGAAGGGTAGGCATCACCGGGGTGGATGAGTTAGATCCCTTATAGACCAGGATCCCGGTTGTGGTGGTGTTGTCAAATGACACCCCGACAGCACTGGCATACGGCCTGGCCGCCATGTAATATGATCCAATGGACTGGTTAGCAGTAAGGAGGACATCGGTGGTTTGACCAGGGGCCACGAGAACTACATCCGTTTGGTAGGGATTGGTGTAGGATGCATCAACGGCCACCACGGTGAGGGTGTGGTTCGCTACTTTGAAGAACAGCTCATTATTGAGTGCAGCATTGATAATGCGCAGAAGGTAGGTTTTTCCGTGACTCACATTTAGCTTATAGGTACCTGCACATCGAATTTCATAAAAAAACTAGTGAGTACATGTTATTGTTCTGAGTTGCTATCTGCATAGTTTCTTCAACGATCTCATATTAACTTACCATTTGCAGAACAGGGGTAAAGGTCACCAGGCTGACCATTGATCGTAAAAGCATTGGAAACGTTGGGCGCCCCTCCGCTTGCCAAGGCTTGGGTCTCCACGTCAAGGACATTAGCATTCCACCACTCTCCTGTAAAGGTATGTCTACTCAGTAACTCGGTGTATGTTATATAGATAAATCAAGCTTTTAGTAGAAATTGTAGAATATAAGTTCCAGGCAAGACATGGTTCGATATGAATCAAAGTGTATACCTAGGATGATTGGGAACTCTTTTTTCGGGGTAGCAAATGGGTAGGACAGACCGCGCCTCGGATATATGATAAGACCACCATAAACTGTGGCGCGAAGGGTCGATAGATGAGCGTGCCACCAAAGGGTGCCCTCCTGTCCTGTAATGTTGAATTTATAGGTATAGGTTTGTCCTGTTTGTATCGGACATTGGGTCGTATAAGCTGGTCCATCTGCCCATGCGCTTAGCAGCTGGAATATGCCGTGCCTGCATCAGACAACCGTTAATTCCCTCGCAACATGAAGCATAATCCCAGTGTACTGTTTTCATTAGAATAGGTTCCTATAACGAAAAGACTGTGAATTTACCAATGAATGGTGATGTTGTAAGGCGATTTATTGACAGCTTTGACTACAAGAGAGTCGCCCTCGCGAACTTTGAGCAATGGGCCTGGACTGACGCCGTTCACTGCTGTGATCACACGCTGTTGGCATAACTTCGTGACCGTGACGGTCTCGACCTGCACAGGTGCATCCAAAGTTGATCATCACAAGGCATCAAAATACAGATCGAAATTTAGCTAAGGTGAGTTGAGACATCAAGATACTATACACGGAAAGTGTGCTTCACAACTTTAGCCCTCGTCAAGCAAGAAGCAAACAAGGCGAAAGCCAGTGCCAGAAACAACAGAGCACGGGCCATCGCGATAAAACTTCAAGCTTCGGAGATTGCTTGTGTTTTGGAAGAGCGAATTCCGAGATACAATTAGCAAGCAAAGATGGTAAAATGTATTTATACGCGAGCATGTTGGAGTACTATACTATCTAAAAGTTTATTAGTACTACAGAGTAAAAATGAACGTGGCCAAGAGTCGGCTAGCTGGGTATATTAAATGTATTCTTTGTTATTTTGATTCCAGCTATTTCGTAGCTAATTGATTCAGTAATTTTCTATTAATTGATTTATAATACTTGAAGGCCGCTTACTGTTATTATAATTCCTCCAAAGAGTAAACGACCGGTGAGTGATCTTAATCACAATCATATGCAACTAAACAGATAGGGACTAGAATTCTTATTATAGTTATGATGAGGCTGTAATGCTGTATAGTTCGAATTGGCATAAGCATAAGCGGAAACTGTGTAGCAAAGAGAATCCTTTGAACTTGGTTTGTTAATCAGATTTTTATGTACTGTTTGTGGATAAGGAACAGGTCAAAGTGGTACGGTATGCTTCTCATTTTGCCCTTTTGCCGAAAGGATTTGAAATATTATATGGTACACTAGACGTTTAACTTACCTACTGGACATTAGAACTTTATTTTCATCGATATTCTGTCTCCGTCATATCAAACTTATGCGATGTTATGCCAAGATAGAGTCAACGCTTTTTTTAGTTGCGAGGAAAAACTTTTTTGAAATGTAACAAAGAAATGTAAACAAATTGTCTCATTGTTTGTGTGGATCTCTGTGATAGTTATTGCAAAATCTTATTTATGACTGTCGGATCAAGACCTATAATTCCATATCAACTTAAGTTTAGAGTAATTATACAATTAACAAGGCTTATTGGTATATCATTCGTTTTTCTGTTTCTCTTTGTGTTACTCACATGAATACATTGCCTATAACAAATGATGACATCTTCTCATTTCCTCTATAAACTTTTTTTAATGTAAGGGAATGAGTATAATTATGAGGGTATCGAAAAATAGTATTTTTGTTATCTTCAAGAAGGATAACATTGTGTATATCTTATCCTCCTGTCCATGACGAAGATATCTGTGTATGTTGTAGTTGTATACAATTAACAAGGCTTGGCACATTGTATACTAAGGTTTATGCATTTTTTTTCTCTTCTTATTTCGATCTCCTGAACAGATCTATGGATCTCTTTAGACCAAGTTAATAGAAACAATTCAGCTTGATGATCTCAAACAGTTTTATGTTTAAATTTATGCATAATTAGAAGTTCCAGCCTCATTGTCCTTTAATTTTTAAAATAAAATGAGATAGTCTGAGAAGGAAAAGATTATCATTGACTATTACATCAATCTACAATTAATTAAAAGGAGAATCTTGATTAGTTATATCCTTATAACAAACGTTGACGGTTTAGCTAACCTACAAACTTGGATTGGTATGGGTTGAAACTACCTAATCCCAACTAAAATACTATTAATTTGAGTATCCTGAGAAGCCTCTGACTTGTGAAGGCCGAAACTTAAAGAACGGTTCTAGGATGTCTGGTCGATGTTGTATAACTAGGTAGCGGCTCAACCAGAGAGGCTGGCCGAGGCGATGAACTCCATGGTTTTATAGCTGGATTGTAATTTGTATGCAACCAGGCTGCATCGTATGCAACCATCTGTGCACAATGGATTTCTTGAACCGTAACTGTAGTAGAATGTAAATTATCACTGCAACATACATAATCCAAACATCGAAGCAAATTCTACTGGTAAAAAAATTCCTATATAAATGTATCATGCTATCAAAAATATGGATCATTCCGAGTCAGAGCTCGAAATACAGATCATTGATAACAATGGCAAACATTGAATGTGAAGCCGCTAGGCCTGCAGTAATGTTACAGTACAAGCTAAAACAATCATATGAAGAAAAACTTCTAGCATTTGGGAAGATCTGATGGTGGTGGAGGTAGAGTTGATGATGGAGTTCCACCATTGTCGACAATGATAGCTGTGCCTAGTCCAGCAGTTAAGTGTTCGTCCAGATGACAATGCATGAGCCATACACCTACATCCAGAAGCAAATATGTTAACTATATGTATCTAACCACTGTAAACCAAAAAGTTTTACTGCTTCCAGCTTTCAACTAGATGCCATAAGCGCGATTACTAGATACATAGCAAGTCTGTTGCAAACGCTATTAGCTCAGGAGATGATAAAATTCGAGCCGTGATGCTTATAGGTCAGTCAACTTGGTATCCAAGTCGCACGACTTTGCTCCAGTCTAGAAAGTCGCTTCAAACACGAGGAGATTTGTGAACTGCTGGTCACTAAACATGTCAACTATGTAAACGATAATATGAATAAATTTCACACTACGTACGCGATGCATGTACTTAAGCATGAATTTAGAAACAAGTGTAATCAAACAAGTAGATTCACCTGGATTGTTTGCGCGGAATCTGATGACAGCCCAGCCTCCAACAGGTACGCCAATCGTATTCCGCAGCTGTGGGTTGACGAGATTAAACTTGTTAGGATCAGTTGAAGGATTATAATTGCCGAAACCTTGAGCCAGAACATGAAAGTTGAACCCGTGAATATGCATTGGATGATTTTCCGCTCCCACCAAAGCAGTGTCTTGAAACACAATCTGCAACGAGGTGTTATACTTCACCTCTTTAACCGTGGTCGACTTAGAGGTGAATACCAAGCTCTGGTTGAGGCTGTTGCTTGTATTCGTGTAATCGAATGAAACAAGAGGCTGGTTTGGCAAGGTCGCGTTATATATCCCTTTGATTTTATTGAAATGAGCCTGCAACATGGACAGCTTGGTGGGGAACTGCAAAGAGAAGTTGCTTATGCTAGCCGCAAATTTTTGTCCCAAAGGACCGGCGCAGGTTGCATTCTTTCCACATGTAACCAGGCCAAGTCCAACCGTCATGAGAATGTTCTCATCAACTGTTGGCGGTATTTCTTTCCAAGTCTTAGATTTAACAAGCGCCGTCAGATTGCTGTTGAATTTGAACGCTGTGTCAGTGTCATTATATGCTGGAAGGGTCGGCATCTCTGGGGTTGATGAGTTAGAGTGCTTATAGACAAGGATCCCGGTAGTAGTGGTGTTGTCGAATGCCACCCCAGAAGCACTGATATATCCTCGGGCTGCCATGTAGTAAGATCCAATGGATTGGTTGGCAGTGAGAAGGACATCAGTGGTTTGACCTGGGGCGACTAGCACGACATCTGTGACATACTGGTTGGTGTAGGATGCATCGACAGCGACCACTGTCATGTTATGCCTCGCTATCTTGAAGAAGAGCTGAGTATTGAGTGCAGCGTTGATGATCCGCAAAAGATATGTCTTTCCATGGCTAACTTCGAGCTTATATGTACCTGGCAAGTTCCATAAATTGTTTTACATCATTGTTGTCATCAAGTGAAAAGCAAATACTGAACTCTAATGTATGGCAAAATAAACACTATCTATTGGGTCTATCATGCAAAGTTCAAACTATATAGATGGTAAACCAACAAGGACTTTTTAAACCAAAAATCACCAATATGACAAGCAAGTGTTTAAACCAGTCACAAAGCAATAGAAGTCTATAGTTTTCAAGAACTACTTCTAAATTTAACCAAAAAACTTTTGATAGAGATGACTCATTGAAATAGTCTGAAGATAAGATTCACATGCTAAGGCTACATTGATAGATCAGAATTTTGATATACACATAGTTCATGTTGCTCACCATTACTTGAGCAAGGGTAAAGATCACCGGGCTGACCATTGATCAAGAAAGCATTAGAAACATTTGGTGCACCTCCCGTCGCCAAGGCCTGGTTCTCCACATCAACCACATTTGCATTCCACCATTCTCCTGCAAATGTAGATCAGCTACGGTAAAACATGTTTCAGCTTTGATCACGTAGATACAGATTAATCCGGTACGCTTAACAAACTTTTTTCCAAGTACAGGTTGGTCTCTTGCTGCTCAACTCAAAGCACACCATCAACTAAATACATGCTGAGAATCAGCTCATCCTAATGCTAAGATCTTGAATCAAGCTGCTGTAGGAACAGATGAAGTTGCTCGGAAACAAGAATGGTTAGTTTGGCTCTTTCAGATAATGTCTGATATGGACTGAGGAATTGTATAGTAGAAAGATGCAAGAGTACAATGTGGATACCTAAGATGATGGGATACTCCTTGTACGGTACCGGAAATGGGTACCCAGATCGACCCTGCCTCGGATATATGACAAGGGCTCCATAGACGGTGGCACGGAGCACCTGGACATGGGCATGCCACCATAGAGTGCCTTCCTGTCCAGTAATGGTGAACTTGTAAATATAGCTATTTCCTGGTTGAATTGGGCACTGTGTTGTGTACTCAGGTCCATCGGCCCATCCACTCAGCCGCTGGAAAACTCCGTGCCTGCAGACTCTTTGAGATTAGTATAGAATATCTCTGAGCTGAAAGCATTATCTAAGTGATGTAAGTACAACCATGCTACACTCTTATCATGTACATACTGCATGGGATTCAACGGTTACTAATCATCAGATATACAAAAACTGTAGAATTGAAACGAATACGAATAAAAAACGAGTGATTTAAGTTAAGTCATGTAGTTTGGATTTCGGCAGTATAGTTCAACAGAATCTTATCTATCAAGATGTATATGGAATTACCAGTGGAGGGTAATGTTGTAAGGTGACTTATTGATGGCATGAACTATAAGAGTATCGCCCTCGTTAACTTGAACCAAGGGACCAGGGCTTTCGCCGTTGACGCCTGTGATTACTCTCTTCTGACATAACTTCTGGACCGTAACATTTTGTACCTGGCAACATAGGAAAGGTCAAAATGAAACTTGATAAATACATGATTTGACGAAATGGGTCTCCGGATTCCTGGCTGGAAAAGACAAGCATATGCAATACAACATGAACAATACAAATTTGACCAATAAGCATCCGCGACAACGGTGCCTAACTAATTACTGTCAAGAAGAATTTTTTTCATTGGAGTCACCCAGCAACCGATAAGTTTGATCCTATAAGCAAATACTTCAAAGCAATGTAGCCTATTTAAAAAGGTTAGTAATAGGAAGTGATACAACTACAAAAACATTGCTTCAAGCCTGAATCAGTTGAAAGAAGTTCCTCACAAAACCAGAAGATTTAAGACTTTCAAGAAACTGCTCAACCAGACACCAGACTTATACAAGGCAAAATGATGACAAAAAGACTTCAGGTTGTAAATTATAATTTATAAATTAATTAGGAAATTAGGCAGACAATGGACAACAACAAATCAACATGGTTGTTATCACCCTGCCTATCAAGAGACTAATTTGCATTGGACGCAAACAGAAGTAAACTGTGCACAAAATAATGTATGATGAAACGTATGGCTAAAGAGAAGATTCCAGTGCGGAAGAAAAAATTAAAAATAAAATATTATTTCATCTATATGAATGCAGTATTTTAACTTGCTTATTTTGATTAGGACCATAAAACACACGACACTTCCAAGGACTCAAGAATTTTTAATTCAAATATTCAAGCACAATCAATATCAACAGTAGACAGAATCTAAAAAGGAAAAACTCTAGTGCCAAAACTCTCACAGATCATTTATCGAAAAGAAGGAACAAAAAAGGGCCAACGGAAAAGATCTAGCATGCTAGTATGCAGGTGCAAGTAAATGTGAGTAAGAGAACGAAGAGACTATACAGTGAATGTATGGTGCACAACTTTTGCAGACACCAAGCAAGAAGATGAAAGGATGAAACCTATAGCCAGAACCAAAAGAGCACAACCCATTGTTGTAAACCTAATGCTTCAGGGATAGAGTTGAGAGACGAGTGAAGAACAAAGGCAATACACTAGGAGCTATGAAGCTGCTACAGATGTATGCCTCTGAGGCGGAAGCAGAGGATGCCAGTAAATTTATACAACAGTCGGTGCATGAGACTGTAGAAAATTTTATGATAATTCTAAAAAGTGCATGTGAATGTCAAGAAACGGGCGGAAATTCCGCATATAGTTTATCGTTCGCTTCCAAATACCAGCCAGCTATGCGTAAGAGTATAAAGCATATAATTATGACATAATGATTTAACATAAAACAGTAGTTTACAATTTGAATTAGCATAAGAGCCCACCGCAACTAGCCAAAGGTTTCAGCATCTTTGGTTGGTGATCAAATCTTATCTGGAATTCTGATTATGAACAAGTCAAACATTAGATCTAGCTTGCTTGCTTTATTGGGATCAACCTATTAATCTCCAACAGTTTTGAGACTTACTTATGTTTCCATGTTCATTATATAAAACAGCAATTTGGCGAATCGCATTACAAAATTTAGTAAAATTTTACCTAATGTAGATAATTATCCGCGAAACTTTTACAAGATCAGCAAAATTCCTACGTGCAAGCTAAGAAACATTCAGATCAAGAAGAGTTCCTTGACCATCTTTAAACTCCTCTGTTCTGGCATTCTTCTAGTAAAATATAAAACCTTACTGTTCTTGTCAGATCAAACACTAACACGATTCTTTGAGAACCTTAATTGGCATATCAATCATGCAAAACAGTTTTATTTAATACCATTATCATGTTACAAAAAAATAAATGACTACGTATCATCCCAAGCCTTAACAGCGCTGTAATCCTTAATCTGCATTTCATAAATCAGTTCGATTTCGTTTCTTGGAAGCCCATTCGACTTCTACATCTATTGTAAATGAAAGATTCCTTCCTTATGAAGAAGGCGCGTTGTTTGAAAGCCAAATAACAGGTGTTCTAGGTATGTAGCGTCTCAAAGTGGTCGAAGTGCCAATGTGTCAAACTAACAGACTTGCCCCATTGCATCACTTAAACTATGTCTTAAGCGATCACTTCATATGCTTTTGACAACTTAGTCTAAAGGTTGTTTTATCATGAACCTCGCCGCAGTTTTCTTTCTATGTTGAAGGGTAAGTCATAGCATACACCAACAATTATTGGTAGATAGTTGAGCAACTCAGAAGGTACCAAATCAAAAAAAAAAAAATTTAGAAAATTTATTCCATTTAACAAGAAGGCAAATAGTACAAGCATAACTAATTAACAAACTGGAGATTATAAGAGATGTCAATTAGTAGTTATCCCTGTCCCCTGAAGTAGTTATACATTTGACCTTTATGTGATGTCTCTGTTTATACTCTCCTTTGAACATGGTTAAGCCACCTACTCCTTACTTAACTTTGACAAACAATCACCAGACTAGCAATGGCTTCACATGGTCTTAACCCAAGTATGAAATGGATACAGGATTTCATAAACTTCCTCAGATTGCTTTCGTAACGCCATATTACGAAAATTCGACCTACTTTCCAGCTTGTTGAATAACAATTCTTCGAAGTTCCGGTCATAAGGTTATCAAGTTCTCATCTGGCGGATAGTAACTGTAACCAACTCCAACTAATGACCAATTCCCAGCACACAGAAAGGTAAATCAGTACTTGACACGCAAAAGCTGTTCAGGAGACCTTGTCATGTAACCTAAAGGTGCTGATGGAATTACATTATAGATCATAAATCAAAATGCAAGACTTAGCGAGAATAAGGCAACACAATAAGAGTTATCATTTCAGCAAAGCTAGAAGAAATCAAAGACACAAGAAAAGAAAAGATCGACGGGCGAGGGATATGATGGTGTATCGATGAGAATATCCGTAGTAGAATAGATGATCAACTTTTACTAAATAATGAAGACAGAGATGAGCAAGGAATCGAGCATTCCGAAAAATATTTCATTTTGAATTATGATTTATAAACCGCTATGGAAAAATCAACAGCAGTAGAACTAAGGTTCATTTATAACAGTCCAAGAAAAGCAATTGAAGTTTCCTACAAGAAAATAACAGCACTAGTAATCAATGTCAAACCCAAAGTGCAGGAAACATGAGGAGAATGCCATGACAAAGTCACAGAGAGAGAACAAATTCAGGAACAGAGAAAAGTGAACTCCATTTTGTCTTCAAAATTGTGTTCACTTCAACCCCTATAGGTAAGCCCTGACCATAAACTCCCGTCACCAATTCATACCAACCTCGACTTGTCATAATGCTGGACAAATATGTTATGACTAATGGCTAGCAAAAGATATGCTATCCTATTTGGGATTATGCCTGATGTTAAAATATGCTGTGAAACCAAGTTCCTATAGTCAATCTTACCTAGCAAGGCATGTTCCAAAATACTAATGAATTACGAAATTCAAGCAAGGTCATCAATTTCTTAGATTCACATCTCTTTCAAGATGATAGTAGCTAAAATTATTGGAACCACAGCATAGAAAAGAGTTTTGATAAAAATTGACTAAGATGATACAAACCCCTGGAATCGTTCTCATTCTTAAGAGTTTCAATCAGAGCCTCCTTGCCATTCAAGAAGCTTTTTTTTTTTCTAGCTGAGAAAGCAATTATATTCATGGATTTTTATTTATCATTATGGTGTATTAGGACGTCATGGAAGACAATATAAATTTATGGAGATATAGAGAATGAAATCGTCGTATCCATGTAACTGATTCCTAATTTTGAGATAAATATTTGTTTAATGTTGTTATTGTTGTAGTATGTTCCCAGGAAAGTTTCCCTTCTCTTAAATGACTATGATGAGACAAACCCCTGAAAAAGTTTCCCGTCATCTCTTCGTCGTCTGGTACAACTCCTTCACCGGTACAACTTGTCGTCATCAAGCGGTTCATCGACGGGTACAACTCCTTCCAAAAGCCCAACGCAGTGTTGAACGCCTTCGCAGAATGGGTTGATGGGTCGTGGTCATACGCCTTTGCATGGGGAGGTCGATGGATGAATCGTGGTTTTAGGCCTTCTTTCAGCTCAAGAAGTGATGGATCGTGCGGTGGTGGTCGATGGGGGCGACGATGGTCGTGGTTGTATGCCTTCGCAAGAGGAGGTCGATGGGTCGTATGGAGGAGATGGGTCATACAGTGGCGACGAGGATGGGTCGCGCGGAGACACGGGAGGCGGCGGCGGAGGCTGAAGAGGCGACTTGGGGAGGTGACGGTAGACGGGGAAGAGGATGGGGAATCGAGGGTGTGGGTTATTTATTTGTGCGGGAAAAGTCATTTTCTAAAGAATGTATTTTTATTTTTTAAAAATGTAAATATAATGAACTAAAATCTGAAGTTGTATTTTTATAAATAAGTTGGAAAAAAATATCTATAAATAATTAATTTTTTTAAATTAAATTTCATAAAATTTCAAGACACATATATTTATATAAGTCGGATCAATATTTCTTATTATCTTCGTCAATAATTATTACAACGTTTATCTATTCAACACGTAATTTAAAAAATTTAATCGATTATCTTCGATATTAATCATAATTTCTATCGTCATACATATACGATCAAAAAATTATCATCTTTCTTAAAATGAAAAGAATATATCATAAAATAAAAGGAGCATAGATCCTCATAAGTCTAGATCAATTTAGGTGTTGTGTAAGCGGGAGAGTCAGGTTAGAACCAACGTCCATCGGAGTCGAAGAAGGCCGACACATTGGATCGAGGCATTAAGTAAAAACGTAAGTGGGGTGCGTTCCAAGCATTGAGTACTAACATCTTTCAAGTGAGAATAAGTCCCAAACACTCGAACCTACAACAACAAAACTCAACCCCTTATTCACTTCCTATCTTCATCAATGGCGTCCTCGCCACACCTCGAAATCCACTGATCCTCACCTCACCTCCATCGAATTCGCCGCCGCCGCAGATCGGGTCCAGCAATGGCGGTGGTGATCGAGTCCGAGATCTGGCAACCACACGCCTCCGTGTTCGCCATCATCCTCCTCGCCTGCTTCATCTCCGTCACTCTCCTCCCTCACTTCTCGAATCACCGATCCTCGATCTCCGGTTCCTCTCAGTCTCCGTTCGATGTCGGATTCGGTGGTTACTCGGCTTCGTTGGTTCGATTTCAGAGGAAGTTCTTGTTGTATTACTTGATTGCTTCAGGTATTTGTTTCGGATTCGAGATCTGGCGTTGTAATGTTGTTTGATTTCGTGGTGTTGATTGTTTTGTGTGGTGTGTGGAATTTGTTGGCAGTGATTGAGGGATTGTGGTCTGTGTTTGGGGACTATGAGGCGGAGAAGCTCGGTTTCGGCAGGGAGACGATGGTGTTGTCTCTCTGTTCTGGATTTCTGGTTGCGCATTGTTTCCGATATAATGTGAGTCTGCCTGCGTTGCTTAATCGGATTCATCTATGATTCTATGTATGTGCTGTTTTAGAAGGTGTTGTGTTGGTTGTAATGCTCTCATGGCTGGTAAATTGGAGTTCGGAAACAGAGTAATTTCGAGGCAGTTCTCGTAATGTATGAGGATTGAGGATTACTGCCACAGATACTGCACTCTCTTAGGATTTGAGAATTGAGACGGCGTCCTCGGAAGTGCTGGACGGTGTAGGACAGTGAGGCCAGCTCGTAGCTCCTTGATCGACTAGGAAAAATAAAAATAAGAGAGACACCTGAAGCTACTCAAGTATCGATGATAAAACTACTTGCGCAACTCACAAGTTTGAGCGTGAGGCAACCAGGCGCCTCCAAAACGTTTTTTAGGCCTCATAGTGGCAAGCATTGCCGAGGAAAGTGCTTCTAGACTGCCAGACCTTCGCTTAGAATTCTTTGTCGAGTTCTTCTGAATTCTTTTCAACTTGACCTTGAATTATTGAATGGAGAAAGGAAATATACTTGTCTAACATTTTGGATCAATGTGATTCCTCGATGTCCAAAATTTTAGCTATTTAGAATACTTAAGTCATTGTTTCATTGGTATATCTTTTGGTGAAGAAAATTTGTGGGCGGCTTCTGATAATTTTTTGCAGGACCATCTTTTCCTTGGTCTTTTATGTGTTGATTTCCATGGCCACACTTCCGTTACAGTTTATGTAAATGATGGTGAAATTTATAATGCAACTTGATGGCTGAATAATTATGTGGTTTGGAGAGTTATGAGTTTGTGCTCGTAGAAAATCTCTTTGTTTATTGGGTTAACTATCTGCTAGTTCATTGGAAATTTTCATACTTGTGACTTCTGTTCATTTTCTTGTACTGATTCATGGACTTGCAGGGGTCAAAAGAGATTTTGTATTCTGTTTTGCATCCTACACGTGATTGCTGGGATATGGAAAAAGTTTGTACCACATCCAACAATATGGATAGCTAATCTGAGCTAATCTGTGTTTGACACTTGGTGGCGCTATATTTTCCTTCAGCTTTGAAACATGGATGGTCCTAGAACATGAGAAGGTCCGTGCCAGGATTATATTTACTGCGGGATTTTATGCCGTGTGATGACTCCTTTCTTTTAGTCATATTCTTTTGTGGTCCTTTTTTGATTTTTTGCTCCTTCATGCCTGAATCATTTTTATGTGAACGAGCTAGTAGAGTTAAATCTGCTTCTGGTTGATTATGTACTTATCTTTTGATTCTGTTGTTCATGCAGCTGAGTCACCGGCAAGAAGCACTTACTGGTACGTTTTGGTTTATGACATTCTCTGAATCTGCAGCTTTAATAGGAAGCCAAATCCTTGCTAATTGGCTGGCTGGTAATGATTCGGAGAAAAATATACTGTCTCCTTCAACTGTTGCTGTGTTCTTGGGGATGATCAATATGATTTGTATTGCCAGAGGATGGACAGATCCCCCAACAAAGGTTGGGCTACAAGACTATAAGAAATCCCTAGTTGCAATTATTTTTGGTGGTAAGTCTGATTCTGTTACAGGACTATGTGCTACATAGCGTTGGCTGAATCGATTATCATGGATCTTTACTTAGTCTTGCAGATCGACGGATATGGCTGTTGTCCTGTGCACAAGCTAGCCTCAACTTCTCCACTGCACTAGCGTGGATCTTGTGGGCTCCAACTGTTGTGGTATGTATTTTGAAGTGATAATCTCGCATTCTGCAATTCGCTCGTCTTTTCTCCGATGTAGAATGGCTTCTTTGGATTAAGATTGTTCGTCTTTCTCCCCTAGGTGAAAGTTGAAAACAAATATGAAGCATCATATTCCCCTCTCATTGTACATATTCACTGATTTCAAGGCTCTGGTGACTGCTTAGATCCATAGAAAGACCTTTTTCAACTGTGAAATTATGATTCTAGGCTGATGGCCGTGAAGTGCATCTAGGATTGATGTATCCATGTTTTATGGGCACAAGAATGCTGGGAAGCTCATTATTGCCGTGGTTCACGATGAGTGGGCTGTCAGCGCTTCGTACTGAAGACTTCCTACTTTACTCGTTCATCATTTCAGGACTTGTCCTTTCTGTCATGGCTTATGACTATCAGGTATGAGCTTGTCCGATCCTCATGATCTGATCTCATTTTGCTCACCTGAAACTCCGAAGTTAAAGTTTTTGTGTATTGTGATTCTAGGAAATCGGAGTTTTATTGGTTTTGTTCTGCATATTCCATGCTTGTACTGGCCTGATGTTACCTTCGCTTGCTAGGCTGAGAACAATGTATGGAATTCTCTTATTTTCTTTTGCTCTTTTACAAATTCCTGCATAATTCACACGAAGCATATTTCTCATTTGTGGGTGAGATTAGATCCAGCAGCCCTATTCTTTGATTCCTAAGTTGTAGAACTCGTGTTGTAGGTAAACCTGTTGTAACAACAGACCATGGCTATTAGATGGGTGCAATCTATTAAATTCTCGTGACAACCTTGCTCATTTACATTGCTCCATTATTTCTTAGAAAGTTGATGGTGTCTGTCCTGCAGGTATGTGCCGAATGAGTGCCGGGCAGCGATGATGTCCATGTCTTTAGTCCCTGCATTTGCAGCTTTGCTGCTAACCATCTACTCTGCAAGTTTTCGTTACTAATCCATCTTGCTGATCTTTAGATGTTTATATTTCTCTGTCTTACATGTCTACATTCGTTATGTCTCGTCTGAAGAGTCTTGTGGTTAAATTAGCCATATTTTGAATGCTCATCATTGACCATGCCTCTAATCATTCCCTCGCAGGGAGGCTACCAAAAAATTATCTACAATTCAACTATGATGGCATTTACAGCATTCAGCCTTTTTGTGGCTGCTGGTTGTATGTACATGTTGAAGCGCTCGGGTAAGCTGCCTCATCAAAACTGGCACAAACTATGACTTTCCTCCATCTCTTCTTCTCATTGATCGACACACGTGGATGAATGACAACCGACATCCTACAATGATGAAACCCTTATGCTGATTGCCCGAGTCTCGTTGCATTCTGGTTGACTGGTTATGAGGTTAACGTCTGAGCCCTGAGGTTACCAATAATTTCCAGTTTTGCCTGTTGCCGAGGAAAGATAAGGATTGCCCGGATTCAAACCTTGTACAGGCTAGTTAGGCCGTGTTCTCATTTTAATTTAACGAATAGGTTGGGGGCATCAAATTTTTTTGCTCAATGCTGGTTCGCTTCTTCTATGTTATATTCATTCATGTAGTTGTCTTTGGTTTCAAGTTGGAAAGTTCCTCGGATGCACATGTAGCCTGCGGTGCTCATGTTTTGGGCACACGAACTTATCAATGCAAAGAATTGTAACCACATGTTTTATCCCTATATATTTAATTCGCGTTCCAGGTTTCAGCTGTAGAAATAGAACGCAGCAAACTATTCAATTTCTGAAGCAAGTGAACATAGCAACAGAAAAAGAGGAGGAAGTATTCAGCTCATTTGCATGCAATGAAAATGCCTCCTGTGTTCCAAAACTGTAGCTTTTTCAAGGTTTGCATTCTTGAATGAACAGTGGAAAGTGAAAACGGGATGCCTGCGCACCAATATAACTTACTACCATCAAAGAATCGATACGTATAATTTAATCAGACTGTTCATGATCACGGATCCACTTCGTTGCAACCCATTTCTCTCCCTTGACTACTGGGCAACTTCCATGCAACGACGACTGCAAAAACAAAGCAAACAACTATCAAGAGTAGAACATCAATAATGTATTCTACAACGTACTTATGCTAGCAATAAAAACTTATACCACAATCAAGAAGTGGTTTTATGATTTTACATCAACGCGAAATGAATCTACGAGCTCCTACACCCCGTCAAATCAAAACTTTGGGTCGCAGTAAAAACTAAACTTGAGAAAACTCGACATACGAAAATAAACTCTAATTGAGTGAAATTAAAATACAAAAAAACAGTTAGTATATGAGAGCTCACACTTCAGAATCTTCACCTCATGATAGATCGTTACAGGTAATCATTTCTTTTATATGAGGCAGGTAACTTATTCTTCTCTACCACTAGTGCTCAACTTGTGAACTGCTAGTAATATAAAAGCAGAAAACACTTACCGGATCAATAGTTCCATTCACGAATAATGAATAGAACAGAAGTCCATCTCCTTGCTTCGGCTTCACTTTCAAGCCAATACACTGGGTGAAGTCGTAATTGGCATCAATTTTGTCATCCTTGCACATAAAATGGTTTCACAAACTTAGTTTTACAAGCTCAAGGGGAAAAAAGGCTTCAATCAAAAGAATCTACATGGACCAGTATTCCGTCATACCTCAAACGGAAACATAGTTTCCCCGCCTTCTTCAACGTCGGATAAATATAACAAGAATGAAGCCACCTGCATGAAGCTTGATCAGCACATCCTCCACGAGTCAGAGCAATCCTGGCGTATGTTGCTAGTTACAACCAATAAGAGAAATGTACCCATTTGCACAATATGTAATGTGCAGACAAACGTATATGTTGTCTAACCAAGTGTACAGACACAAACAAGACTCATCACCTTACCAATATAGGCATGAACTTTTGATTATGATGTAGTACTGGAAATCAAGAAAGGAAAAAGCACACAGCGAGACAGCCAATGAATTAAACAATACCCTTTGACTTTTCTGTGGCCCATATTCAGCTGGGTTGAATACGTCATAGTGAGAATAGTACTTCTGCCCGATTTCGTAGCGCAGGATGTTGAAAGCCCGAAACATGGTGATATCCTTGAGTAATTCAGACATTTACACAATACCCCTGAAATGAAAACCTCAACTAACACAATATAGTAGAGCATGAAACTTCAAGAGAAATACGCAGTAGAAAATTAAAGAGAAGTATACACAGATGCAAAAGACCATCATTCCACATAGTTTTCGCTACATATAAGTCAGTTCACTTGATCAAGTCACATTGCTCAGCGACAAGCTAGACAAAATAGTGCAAAAATGCTAGCTAATTTGTACTCAACTTTTTACGGAAAATTGAAATAGACATTTCCTACATGTAAAAACAAACAAAATCTTACATGATTAGAAGAGAATGGCTTCATGGAAGGGACATTAGCATTTAACTTGTGGCATGTCCTGCTTCAGATCATGATATTGCATACTGCTATACTTTAAGATGAAGCATGAATATAACAACAAGTTTTTACTCCAACCAGTACCTCTCCGTGCACCCTCGGGATCACAGTGGCCCTTGCAATTTTCTCCTCAACAAAATCCAGAACTCCAGTAGTCTTCAGATGCAGTAATAAACGTTCCAGAGCTGAAGGGAAAACAAACGAGGAAGATTATCAACACGGACCGGAAAACATGTACCTCAAATATATCAATTTCTCTGGAAATTCTTTCCCAGCAAGAATCAGAAAATAGACGAACCTTGTCCTCACTCCCTTGGTACTACTCTCCTCAGTTTCTCCCTCCCGTGAAGCCAAAGTTGATGGCTTGACATAGGACTTTGCCACATCTATAACAGCTTGGCATTGCTCAGGTGAGGCAAATCTGGGATAGTATACAGCACGTGGTTTCCAGCTCAAGATCTGATCAAGTAAGAACGTCATGAGAAATCGGCAAAAGGGAGGACTATATTCTACACGACACCTCAGCGAAAAGCATCACACAGAACCTCGTTGTGAGTGAAACAAAAGATGTCGTACAACTTAAGTTTGCTTCTCTAGCCAATGAAAGCTCGAGAGATTGATAGTTAGTTATTCTAAATCAACGTTTCTCAGAACGACTGCTTCACCACAAAACTTATGCGTATTTTGCAACTTTACTTGCAAAAACCCAAGGCAACCGATAGCAAATACTGAGTGTTCCACTTTGACTCAATCTCTGCAAATCTTTGTGGCATGCTTAAGTTCTACGCATCATATGCACAAACTAAATCTGATGTCAATATCTTGTAGTTGATCGAATTAAGCATACTTTCACTCAGCTTGTTCCCTGATCAACCACAATGCACCTAAACTGCACTACTATCCAATGATGCATTAGCTAGTGTGTCAGCTTTTCCACTCCAAGACATCAGCCTCTAAACACATACTCGCAATCACACAACCCAAAGCTAAAATCTAATCAGCTCATCAATTATCATCGGCCAAACTTCTCTGGACCATCCACCTCAACGCTACTCTATATGCCAACTCAAATCAACAAGCACGCATCAAAACAAATGCTCAAGAGTAAATTCATTGAACCTCGATCTCGAACCAGATCTCACCATCACACGACGATTCTACAACACCGTCACCACCACCACCACATCAACAACAACAACAAAAAATCAAAAAACAACGAAATCGAATACAAAATCGATCGGATCCAGAGAAGAAAGAGAACCTGAGAGAAAAGAGAGGAGGCGAAGAAGCCGGCGATGAAGAATGAGATGGAAATTGAGAAAACGAGCAGCGGCGTTGAGAGGAAAGCATGATGATGAGGGAGACCACCTAGAAGCTTCTTGCTTAGCTTCCAGTTCCCTCGAGGTTTCACTCTCATTAGTGCAGAGATTCGAGCTTCGACTTCCGATTTCGGCGAGTGATGGTGAGCGGAATTGTGGAGTGAAGTTTTCTCCAGAGGTTGTTGAACAGCGTGCTAGTCAACAATACAGGGAGGTTTTATGTGACATGCCAAATGCATCGCTAGAACTTGCTCGTCCGAATTTGATTTGATTAATATGTGTCCATGGACTTGTTCCTACTTAAAAAATCGTACCTGATGGGCCCCGGCAATTAGAAATTTTTTACACGAGTAAAATATAAAATATCACGTCATGTAACAAATGTTTTAAAATTTTGGATGTGGATGTTCATGGTTGAAAACACAGTACCCATATCAGAATTTGATTACTATTGAAGGAAAAATTACACACTCCACTAGATTTTGGGTTACCGATCTACCAGGTTCATTGCAGACATCATCACTTGAACGTCTGAGAACACTCGTATATTGCTCTCAACTTCACGATTCATCGGAGGAGCTCAAAGACCAACAACCTGAGAGAGCAGATTCGAGGGTCCGAATGGCATTGGAGGAGCCGCCGGAATCCGGTGGGAGATCTAGATGACTTTTTGAGCAGTAACTGGGTGTACATGCTCGATGATAGTCCTCAATCTTGAGAAATCAGCTTGAAGACTTCTGCATCTTCCGTGGTTACTGCAGTAGGTGAAGTAAAAATGAGGGCCAAAACCTGGGCACTGATCTCTTTCAAGAACTGTACTACTTTCGTCAAAGATAAATCATGGCAAAAGATAAATCACCCCACCTGCATTGCAGCACATATTCACCTACTAGGTGGGAATTTTCGGGCTGGTCCATGGTACTAGGATTCATGCAGACCCTTTGGCTACAGAAAAGATAACTCTATCGAGGTCATCATGTGAGATTCAAAAAGATCGATTGTCATTACCTGCAACCCAACCGCTAAATGAAAGAAAATTCCTTTGAGGCAGCGCCCTATATGGGGTGAACTTGCATCCCTGTGTTCTTCCCGTGCCTCGCCATCACAGCTGCTAGCTTCAATCCTTCAAAATGAAGACATAATATGATGTGCCAAATGCAATCCATGGTGAACTTTTTTCATCACTTGTCTGATTTAACACTTCACAGAGTGCTCAATCTTTTGAAAGTACTCACAACCAAATACTCCTATGATTTTTTAATACTACAATGTCCTCATAAGAAGAGTATATAAATTAGTCAGTGAAATTCATATGTAAATGCGCAATCTTAAAGTTCTTTTTCGTGGCTCGTTTTGGAAAAGAGAGATGAAAAGGTGATAGAATCTTACAGGGCACCGGCAGCACAAAAATGAGGAATCCCTGAAGGCGACTTAGCATCACATGCTGATAGGCCGATTCATCAGCAAGTACAAGGTGACTTAATTTGTATGAGATCCAGCCATTGAACTAATTCGCCTGCAAAAACCTACTGAAAAAACGAGTAACAGGATGAACACATCATCTCTTCTACTTATATCGAATATTGTTAGGGGGAACTAGGAAGAATGGTTGACATCACCTTACGGAGAGCAGCTGATCATTCTTCAGAGTACGATCCTTAGAGTTCAAAGAGAGCTCATAATACTTCTCCGACGAGAGAAGCAACCAACCTACGTAGACATTCATCAAACAGATAGAGCTCAGGCAAAACGCCAAAACTATAACCTTTGTTGTAGCTGCAAAAGTACTCACACAAGAGAACACTTAACGATCTAAAAGGAATTTCCACCACCATTGCATTCAAATGAGTTTTTTGCACCAATTAATGACTTTGAAAACATTTCTTTGAACAATTTGCCGGATGGATGGTTTTGTTTGCATGACTCTTTCTATATCAAGTGTTCTATATGCTAGACCAAGCAAATACACTGCCGGGTGAAGTCGCCTAGACACAGAAAATACAAACGATAAACCAGCTGCAGACCTGACTCCTCATATATGATCATAAAACAGATAAGCCCTCATACAAGGACAGTCTAAAGCACAAGGAGCAGAGGTATGTAAGAGTGATACTAGAAGGGTAACAATGTAGAAGAAAAAGTTGTGGACAAGGCTCAAGATTAGTCCTGCAATATAATAATAGACTCACTTCTCTGATGGTGGATCAGGCATCAGCTCCATCCCAGTACCTTGCTGATAGAACTGTTCGTGCTTTTTTATCCCGGCCATAAGTTTCAACATACCAACCTCCAATATCATGCATGCTACAACGTGGCTCAAACAGCCAGTATCTGTTGAAGATAATATACGCCTAAAATGAGAAACAAAACAAGTAAAGCAAAAGTATATCTTCTTTCCACACATCAAGGCTCGGAGTCGGGGCACATTGAAGAAATTTTTTGGCCAAACTGTACTTTTTGGTTTTCCATCACCTTCATTAAAAGAAACACATTGTATTATGGCAAAGTCATCGACAGCTACAAACAGAGATTAGTATATGTATTACAAAACTAATTGTAGCACATCACCTTGAACCAAGGTATAAAGAAACTAGTATAGTAATATCGATGCCAAACTTCCTTCAATTAGCAAAAGATGATACATGCTGAAAGACTTAATTCCAGCTCTGGTGCATCTACACTCACAAATCGATATTTCATTTTCCAACTGAAACCAATGCATATGCTTAACCTGCACCACTGATAGCTTTATTAGGAAAAATATTTGCAAATATTAAGCTGAGATATGCAATCTGCACCTTCGCAATTCAAAAACAAATAATACAAAGCAAATTTAGAAGAACAATATGTCAGCCTCCATTTTTTTTTTACCAAATCTATTCATAGTTAACCAAACAAAAGTTCTGTACATAAGAAATTGCCTGTATTCTATATGCATGCATTTTTGCATGGGTAAATGCTCCATGGTATTAAAAAAAACATTTTAGAGAGTGCATTTTGAGCATTTTTAATCATCATCACTGTTCATGACAAAAGCCAGTTAATAACACAGATAATTTTGCACAAACAGATACCAATAACCATGTAACCTTACCCGAGTTAAGAGTTCCAACCTTAGCAAAGACAGTTTTTGCACAACTACACTTAGCCATCACTACGATTATTAAGCACAAATAGAAAATTCTTTTAGAGTGTGAACTAACTAATCAGAATCTTCATCAAAGAGTAGCAACCAAAGGCAAGATGTAAATTCATTTAGTATATGGATGCCATATATAAAAAAAGTAGCATGAGAAGGAACAAAGAGTAAGTGTTCAACGAACCAAAAGTGTCCTGTGTTTGAGGATCACATGAGTTTTGGATCCCTTTCTATCATAGACATAACATGAGCTTTCTTCAGGGTTTGTCCCCAAGCCGGTTATTGTGCACACTAGAATATCTAAACGTGTGTTATCCGACATTGTATTTTTCGAAAACCCTCCACCAGAGGATTCGTTCCTTGAACTGAGAAAGACATGTACTTGGTCATGAGCTTCTTTCTCATCCAAGTCACCAGCACGGCTACCAGGAGGCGCTCTAGTGGCTGTTGCAACTAATTTCCCGAAGAGATGTAGCTCCAAGTTCTTGTATGCATCTGCTTCATGATATTTCATGGTTTTTTGACCACCTAGCTTAAGTTGATTAAACTCCATTCCAGCAAATTTATTCTGCCACATCTCATTGCCAAAGAAAGTAGATGAATGCAGACCAATGGATCCAGAAGGAGACAACTTCTCATGATGAATATTTGACAGCTCTAGAAAATTGTCAACCATACGGACCATGCCAAAAAGATCACGCCTTGAAACCAAGTGTAGAACCTCAGGAGTGTCATACACAGACCTCACCTCAGCTTCAAAGCGATCAGGAAGGAGGTCAAATATTTCGATTTCCGGCCCATGATAAGCTGCATGTATTGCTGCATAGAAGTTCCTTTCAATCTCATCGAAATATCTTGTTCCATGGACAACCTTTCCAGCTAGAATTTCCTTTACAGCATATCTATACCATCGCAGCCACTCAACAACTTCCATCTGTTTTGTTGTGGTTGTATAGGAAGCATACATATGATAACTCGAACCTTGTTCAGAAGTTTTCCGAACAACCTTTTTCTGAGACGATAGATATCGGTCATACTGAGCTCTTTTTCTCGGATCTGAAAGAATCTGAAATGAGAGAACTCCATTAGTATCACACTAGCAAGTAACAACCTAACTAAAACCTAGACAAATAAGCTTCCTTGTTGAATGGGTATGTATGTATAAGCTTCCTTCTTGTAGCCCTCTCCTCACCTTAGTATTTCCAAAAGATGGGAAATTTGAAATAAAAAACAAATAAAATCCTTTGCTGGCAATTCCAAAACAGAAAAGGAAAATCATAGTTCCAAAAACAACCTCCAATAAGCAAGGAGTACTGTGCGTACCGACTTCAGGGAAAGCATCGTGACCACCATTCATGCTTAATATTATGACTTATGAGCATGAACGAAGGCATAACACAAAACATGCCATAACCATAACTCTATTACCAAATTCACAGGATTCATATCATGGAAAATGAAATCATATTATTAAACAGCCAAGTCTCGTGCTCTCACAGTAATCAAGTGTGCAAGAAACCAGGAAAAGATCCCATCAATGCTCGAGATGAGAATGTGTAACAACCTAACTAAAACCTAGACAAATAAGCTTCCTTGTTGAATGGGTATGTATGTATAAGCTTCCTTCTTGTAGCCCTCTCCTCACCTTAGTATTTCCAAAAGATGGGAAATTTGAAATAAAAAACAAATAAAATCCTTTGCTGGCAATTCCAAAACAGAAAAGGAAAATCATAGTTCCAAAAACAACCTCCAATAAGCAAGGAGTACTGTGCATACCGACTTCAGGGAAAGCATCGTGACCACCATTCATGCTTAATATTATGACTTATGAGCATGAACGAAGGCATAACACAAAACATGCCATAACCATAACTCTATTACCAAATTCACAGGATTCATATCATGGAAAATGAAATCATATTATTAAACAGCCAAGTCTCGTGCTCTCACAGTAATCAAGTGTGCAAGAAACTAGGAAAAGATCCCATCAATGCTCGAGATGAGATCACTAACTTATTCTTATACCCACTATCCAATGTATTGCTAGATCAGAACAGTCCATCGATACCTCTTCAGGCAGTGGATGCCATCTATCCACTTCATCTCTTTCGCTTCAATTTGATCCAGTCTAACAATGACACAGTAGTATTTGTCGTGCACAATTACAAAGCTAAGAGCTCACAACCTCGTTCACTAAACCAGAGATGCTCTAATCCTGATTCCTGAGAAATAAAGCAACACCACTTAATGTGCATTTCGAGCAATTCTGTTATTATTATGTCGACGAACCACCGTCCGACCCGATGGTAGTAGGCATAAAGTGTGCACTGTTGAGGATATGTGTGAGCAGGTTTACCCACATCGGCCGTGGAGAAACAGAAAGAGTAGAATATATATATGAGCAACCCATAACCCATCAGCTTAGGCTTTTGGGTTAACAGTGTGATAATAAATAGAGGAGGCAATGAGTGATCGAACTCATTATCTCATGCCACAAACTATTCTCATATTCATGATCTCATGATATCATTGTAGAATACTAATGTATATCTTAAACATATTATCCTACAAGTCCAAATTTACCTCGACTACAATCATTAATCAATGTCAAGCTATTGGGATTTGGGACGGCAACCCTTTTAACAGTAATCATCAACACAACACACAAAACCAACACCACGAACCAAAATCCCAATCAACTGAAACCAACCCACTGCCTCATACGCAGCAACAATCCTCACAAACCGACTCGAATCATCCTCCTTTTCAACCACATCAGGATGCGTCTCCTTCGCCAATCTCCGAAAGGCCGCCTTGATCTCCTCAAACGAACACCCCGCACAAACCCCTAAAATCTCGTATGCGTTCTCCACCTCGTCGAACTCCGGCGGCAGCGGATCGGAGTCGGAGTCCGCGCCGGTGCTCAGCCACCGAAGAATCGGAGAAATCGAGCACACGAAGAAGAGTCGTCCCCGCTGGTGGTGATCGATGGCGACGTAGAGGGCCATGTGAGGGTGGGGGATTGTGATACGGTGTCGTTTTGGGATGAGAGTGGTGAGTGTTGAGAGGACCGTTGATCAGGGGTTTGATGTGGTTGGCAAAGGTTTGGGCCTATTGGTCTTGGGCTGACTGCGTGAGTGTGTGGTTTGCGTGATGAGCCGGTTTGTTTGTGGGTTGGCTCTGGGAGGAGAGTATCCAAACCCAGATCTCTGTGCATAAGCGATTCACGTACTCTTCAATCAAAAAAATTAACTCAAGCTTTCAAAAAAAAAAAAAAACTCAAATGATAAACGATTTTCATTCAAACCATGAGATCAAATACATTAAAACCCAATCACCTAAAAACTCAACAACCTCCCCGACCGGTAATACTCCACGTGGAGGAAAAAGAAAACATACAAGAGTACTATTTATGTTGAAATATTAGTATACGCTTTTGTAATGTTTCAAAATATGTGAAATATTTGAGTGAAAAATCGAGAGAAATGTTATCACCAATCAACAAATATAAACAAATTGATTTGGAAAAATAATATTAATAATGCTTAACTCGAATTAGAAACATTGTCAAATACGAGTTTGTTCTATTTAAAAATGAAAATAAAGATGACGATATTAAAAATTTTGACATAATCCTGTTGAGTACATATTTGAGATGCATGATATATACTTTAGAGATTGAATATATCTGGAAGGCGTGATTTGGAGAGTTTTGTTTATCATTACGATAGACAAAATGTAATTGTACTCAAATGTGAAATGCTAGTCCATTGCACAATCCATGGCTCAAACCACATACAAACTCCGTTTCCCACCTCCCCTCGGATTCTTTTTCCAACACATAAATGTCCACAAAAAAAGGCAGAAAACGAAAGCAGAGAAAAGCAAAGAGCAAATTAATAACAATTCACAATTTGCCTGTGAGAGTTCCTCTGTTTCAATTCAATACGCAGCATTGGCATCTCTCTATACAAAAAGAAATTCAATCTTCTTAGCTTTCAAAGGCATTATAAGTCGCTATCCATGCGAGGGGAACACACGAGTTGAAACTTTACATGGATCGAAATGCATCAACTCGTCGAACGAATAGCGTGCGTGGGTTTAACTATTTTGGGTTGTCGGTGATTGTGACAACCTATGTTCATATGCTTATCTTGATGTCATTGGTAGTAAACTCGAGCTGCATTCAATTTGTGTAAATTTATTACTCCATCCGTTCCAAATTAATTGAAATATTTTCAATAACTGTTTTCTTATTTGAAGTTTTTTTCCATACCAAATTATAAAAATATTTTTATTTATATCGTATCAATTTATTCTATCACCATTTTTTTTTCCACTCCTTTCTCTCACACATAAAAAAACCATTATTTATATAATTAAATATAAATATCAAAATATTTTAATTAAATTAAGACAGAAAGTACATGTGACTTGAAAATGGGCGTCTTAATTTTCCAAATATCGTCAAGGTGATTGTTTTCCAAATCATGATACGTACACACCATGACTCTGTACAGCCAAGTCTTTGTAGCTCATTGTGATCCTATCTTTTTCAAATTTGATTGTTCAAATTTTGAAGTTTAATATCCCACACAAAGAATCAGCAATTAATCACCGATCATTTTCCGCCAACAATCCCCATGTACTACTAATAATCAGCCTGGCTAGTTCCTTCCGCCATTAAATTTCCTTCCCAATTGTCCTGTTTCAAAACTTTTGACCACAGTGCTCCACATAACTAAACAAACCGTTATCTATATTCTCAATTGTTATGCAGCTCAGATTTCATCGGGTCTAGACGTCTTGCATCATATGGTCGGTCGCACTGCTTCAAACTTATATCAAAGGTTACAAGTTCGAATCCTTTAAATACACGTGGTCACGGAGAAAGTATCTTTTGAGTACTTGCCCACCAATGTATATTTCACCAAATGATGCGGCGTAGCAAAGCATATAGCGTGCCTGCGCAACAAAAGCCAAAAGAGCTCCTCCCCAAATGGTACTGGAGTTTTTCATCAGAATACAACGTTGATGCTGTAACAACAGTCAATAATCTTTATCTGCATATTCCTTCCGATATATTGCAAGTGTTCACGACTATGCACGGAGAGCAAAATACACTGTTGCAGCCTTGCAGCAATTAATTGGTTGTTACTGCACCACAAATGATTTTGGGTTTTTGATCAAGGCGTTAAAGCAGAAACCCATTAGGCCCATTAAGTGTTCTCTCCCTCGCAACTGTTACTAAGCCCAAATCTTCCTATTTTGGGCTTCAGGTCTGTGGTTCAAAAGCAAAGCTGAGATTATGATGGGCTTACACATCTGGCCCATAGTAGAGGAAAAAAATATAGTCTACGATGAGCATGGGCAAACTTTTAGTCCGTTCGATAATATATATATATATAACCTATTATGATTTAGGATCTGAATTTTGATTTTTTTAAGTAAATAATATGATATGAATTTTTTAATTAAGGGTTATAGTTTATATTTTATATTATCTTTAAGTTTTCATGATAAATTTTTTAAAAAAATATTATTTAATCATCCCACGTATTATTCGTATTCCGTGAACTGTTTTGATTACGTGACCCTTCATTGTTTACACTATGAAACGAAAGTAGTATTAATCTTCATCTCTATTGCTGTCATAGGCCATGTTGAATCTGGACACGAAAGCTATATTATTGAAAGTAAATGTAACGAATTTTTCAGACAACTATTATTCTAATGGTTTGACGCTAATGATTTGGGGATCAAAGTACTTAAAAATAGAAATGCAAAGTAAAATTGATCTACTTGTATTTTCTTAAAGATCGGTCAATCTGAGGCGTATAAATAAACTTTAGAAAAGGATAAAAGTTACTATTATCAAAGGCGTGTATAACTATTCCTTCGAAGCCGGCACATAGAATAGAAGTTACATTTCCTTGATACCTCTTCTTTTTTTCTTGTCCTTACCCTTTTTGTGGTAGACCGAACCTATCTATAAATCTAAGGCATATCTGTATTTCTTAATTCTACAATTTTTGATTGACTTGTTAAGCCCTTGACGTTGAAACTTGAATGCTAGATTTGATAGTGTAAGATTTAGATTTAGTTGTGTGCAAGTCTATTGCGATAATACGGTTGCCTGCCGGATTTTTGGTTCCCAAGAATTGGGGCAGCTCTTGATACGATATAGATTTTTCTGTTTGCAAATCATGCTATGAAGAATCCCTTTCACAAATTAAGAAGACAGCAAACTAATCGAATTTCTTTTTTTAGGTGAGAACTAATTGGATCAGGCTTGTCTATGTAAATGTCATTGTACATTTTATTTGAAATCATCGAGGTCATGGATTTCTCATAGAGATCTTCTTCTTAGATCCTATATTAGATGGGATATGTCGGTATTTTTTTTTTTTAATCTTGAAACGCTTTATTACATATAATATAAATACAGTATAATTTATCAATGAATATCCAATATCATTTAGTGATGTGTTTTTTCGTTGGTGTAGCGAGGAGGGGGTATAAAAACTACGTTCAAATATAATGTGTGATCTCCATATTTAACTCGGCCCATTGTCATGCTTGCAAGTGTACACGTCATTTTCTCACCAACTTGTTATGATCTTATCACAAAACCTTCCAAGCATCATCAAAGCAAAAACCAAACGCGCCCATTGTCCACTCCATTGACCACGTCATTTCCCCAAACAAAAACCACCCACACAACAACAATTCTCTGAATCCATGACACAACACCTTTTCAACCTCTCTGAAATTCATCATCAGACCAAATCTTCCTCTTTTTTCCAAATATTCAAATCAAACCAAATCAAATCAAATCCCCTTTACTCTTTTCTCACAACACCAAAAACAAAACACTGAAGCACAAAATTCCCAGACTACCAAAGCTATGTTGCAGCTGTGCAGGGCGCCGTTGGAGAGCTGCTTTGGTGGCAAAAGCGGGGGCGGAGACGACGTGGTGTGGCAAGTGAAGCTGAAGCAGCACGCGAGCGGGGAGTATTCGATGGCGGTGGCGCAGGCGAACTGTCCGCTCGAGGACCAGGCGCAGGTGTACTCTTCGACGGCGGCGGGCGTCACCTTCGTTGGTGTCTATGATGGTCACGGCGGGGCCCACGCGTCCAAGTTCATTTCCCACTGCTTGTTCTCGTTTATTCATCGTGAGGATTGATTTTTGGGGTTTTGGATTTTGATTGTCCTTTTTGCTGTATTTCGGGGGTTCAGGGAACAGTCTCTGTTGTTGATAAAATTGTTTATAAAACAAGGGTAAAACGGTGTTCATCTCATCCGGCACAACCCTGTCCGGGAATAACTGAGTTGTTTTGGGAGATTTCGAGGTGTTAGGACTGTGGTTGGTTATGTGATTGTGTGTGAGAAAAGGGTTTAGGGTTTAGGGTTTGGTGTGGATAGTACTTGTTTGGTTTGTGTTGTTGCCGTGTTGGATTTGGAAAATTAGGTGTGGTATGTGGAATGTCGGATTTCATGTTTAGGAAGTTACCTTGTCGGGTTAAATTGACCACTATTTGATAATTAACCGGTGTCAGTGGTAAAAACCATTTCAACATGTGATCAAGGGTTGCATATTTCATATGGAGGTCATGTACTTGACAAGAATTAACCGGTTTGTTGTCTGTCTTTGTCTTCATTTGCAAACTAGCCTATGAGTCTATGGGGGATAGTTTATGGGTCTTGATTGCCATGATTAGGAATTGGGCATTGAGATAATTGGGATTGCGTCGGTCTGGTTTATAGTTTAGAGGATGAGGTTGACATGTTGATGAGACAATTTTGTATGGGGAGATATAGCTACATGTTCAATTCTCAATTGAATTGTTCTCTCGGACTGCAAGGTAGAGGTGTATGGTAATTTCCTCTTCTGGACAGGAGCCTTTGACATTCAGTATTTTTGCTAAGTTCTTCGAGAACGGAAAATTTCATCAAACTCAAAGGCGGGTGATGCCAGAGTAGATTGGTGTTTTTTTTTTTTTTTTTTTGGGACTAACTGCATGCAAAGAAATCATACTTTTGTATACCTATTGATTTTATGGGTCAAATGAATTAGTTATATAGCTAAGGTGTATGATATGTTGTTTGAAACCAGAATATGCGGCTGAGCAAGGTGGGCTTTCTACTGATGTGATGAGGCGAGCCATCGAAGCGACAGAGGAAGATTTCCTAAAGTTTGCGAAGAAGGCTCGGGTTACTGATCCTGAAGTTGCTCTTAGTGGTTCTTGTTGCTTGGTGGGTGCAATTTCTGATGGCATGTTGTACATAGCAAATGTTGGTGACTCACGAGCAGTGCTTGGGCGTAGAGTTTGTGATGGTGGGATCTTCCGTCTTCCTTCTGCAGTGGCTCAAAGATTGACATCTGATCATAATGTTGGGATCGAGGCTGTGAGGAAAGAGGTCAGAGCCCTCCATCCTGATGATGTGAATATCGTTGTTCATACTCGTGGCTTTTGGAGGATCAAAGGAATTATACAGGTGTGAAATTATACTAATGTTACAGGTTCGGTTTTGTTTATCTGGTCAACTCGTTTTAACATTGAGTCCTGATTGCTTTAGTTTTTCCAAATACATGTCACCTTGTCGAAAATATTCCATACCATTCGGTTTTATTATGAGTTAGCTATACTTGTTGGAATATGCCCTACAGGGACGACCGGACGAGCTTCCCCTTTCTAAATGTTACTACCTTTAAGAGAGAGAAAATTCCAGACCCGCCGCCCACTTTCTAAATGACACATTATAAATGTTGTTTCTATGTATTATTGGTATTATGTTCACGAGTTTAAGCTAGTCAAAAGACCAGAGCACCTTTTCACTGCCTTACATTCTTGGGCAATCTATAACTTTCTATTCAATCTATTGCTATAATAGGTATCAAGAGCGATTGGGGATATTTACCTGAAGCGTCCTGAGTTTAGTGATCTATACCAGAAATTTGGATCGTCAGTCCCGCTGAAAAGAGCTGTAATATCTGCAGAACCATCTATATCAATGCGGAAATTGGATCCAGATGACTTGTTCATCATATTTGCATCGGATGGTCTTTGGGAGCACTTAAGTGACGAAGCAGCGGTGGAAATAGTCTACAGAAATCCGAGATTCGTGAGTTACCTCTCCCTATTCTTCTTTTAAAAACATTTTCATAATGAATTCCATATCTTTTTTAGAACTCCTAGAAAAGATTAAATTTGCACTAGCTGGAGCTGCTGATGGAGTCGTAATGATAGACCATATCTATTATGACTTGGTTCTTATTCTTGGACTTGTTTCACTTGGTCTTGATTTTAGTGGTTATCCATGAGTTGTATTCGATTTTCCTCAACACATTTGACATTGAAATTATTCTTGTTCTAATGACAAGTTCTCGACAACTGAGTTTATATATGAAATCTAATGTGTTATACAGGTTGGTTGTGAATTGATGCAAGTATAGAAAGCCTTTACTCAACTTCACCTGTCATTCTTCATTATGTCAACTGGACAAGTGACAGTTCGCATCTTCTGCGATAGGCTAGCGTCATCTTGATCTATATGGTTCATATCTTGATTTGTGTATGTTTGACTAAAATATATAGCAGTTCCTGTCAAGAATTCCTGCTGTGGTTTGCTTGATATACATCCAAGTAATAATGGTTGTAGATTTTCATCTGATCAAAGAAAAAGATCTTCTGCATCTTCTTCACCAACCAAAGATTCATGTCTCTGCATCTACTTCTTAGACTTTTGTAATTTTGCGTGATCGCCAACCCAAGATTGATCCTTGTTCTTTACTTCAGGGAATAGCAAAGCGACTAATAAGAGCAGCAATAGATGAAGCTGCCAGGAAGAGGGGAATGACATACGAAGACATGAGCAAGATTGACATAGTGATGAGGCGTCTTTTCCACGACGACATTTCTGTCATAGTGCTCTACTTGGATCACTCTATCGGTGGTCACTATATTGGAAGCAAGGATTATAGTCATTTCAGCTATTCTATGACGCCAAGTGAACTTTTCTCTTACGATTCCTGTGAAGCATTGGATGGCATCTCCTCCTGATACCTCGTTCTTATTCCTGGATGATCGATTCAGGGGATCCGAGAAACAAGACATGGATTTCTACTACTTGTTCTGGTCGAGGTTGCAGCCCCTCTTCTTTGGCGTCCGTCGATTATCCTGTATATAGAGGATGTATAGTGTATCTGACAGATGTAGGGAAAAAAAATGTACTAGTAAGGAAAGGGCTGGCAAATGTGTAGGTCTTTTTGCGGGCATTTTCATCTTATAGTAGTTTGAATTCTTATACAAATTATGTCACAGAAAAGTAGTGTACGTTGAACAATTTATTCCATTTTGGTGCAAACATGTATCCTAGCGTCTCGAAGCATTTTACAACACAAGTACTATATGAAAGTTGGATTGCATGCAGAGTTTTCGGGCTAAGGAGGAAGATGAGAAACGCAAGATAAGAATATGCTCGAGTATGGAGTTAAGCTTTTAAAGAACTCACGTGGCTTTGTTATACCTTCCTTTGTGCTTTATCATGTGAACATTATAATCAGACTTTGGGTAGTTATCTTGCAAAACTCTCGAGAAATGCACGAATATTGTACAGAAGATTGGAATTACGGTAAAAAGTAGCAATAGAGGAAACCCAACTGTTTTTTAAATTCGAAATAAATTAAGTAAAAAAAAAATGCTTGATTTGAAATTTTTTTCGTATATTACTCTTGCCCATGAGCTCTTTCCACTGTTTTCCTTCTTCGTTGGAATTATCAATCACAATAAACTAAAGACTAAACTAAAGCATGAGAGATCTCACTCAACTCAAAGGCTTTTGTCCACAAGACGAGCACTCATCAACTCCTTTCCCTTTCACATACAATTTCCTCAATTTGAGAAGTAGCCTTAACACGTCAAGGACAATGGTAAGGAAGTCAATATCACTGATAATGAAGGATGTCTATAGAGCATACTTATCAGAGAAAGTATTGCCCACAATCCGTTATGCTTGGCCACGTTCTGGAGGATAAGGAAAAGTGTATGCTGATATAATGTGATAATGGATGCTTAACACGAAGAGATAATCGAGGAAAAAAACTTGCAAGTTGAAATCCTTCCTCGAATTACTAAGACAACTCAAATTTTCAAATTCCACAAGAATTGGGTGAATAACATTCGATTGCGAAAAAATTAGGGTTCAATCAATGATGAAAACAATTGAGTGAGTCAATGAGAAAGAGAAAATGTACCTGCACAAAGAGAAATCCGACAATCTGTTGCACTTCATCAAGCAGTGTGAGCAAGTTTATCATAGTTTCTTTTGAGGTGAGGTTCTCAGATATCATCAGGCTATCAATATTCCCTTTTTATATATCATATTTATAATGGGACAGATTAAAATGTTAAGTGTTGCCGAGAGAGAAAGTTCTAAATAAAATCTAAATACATAAATATCGATTATGTTGTGGGGGCAAAGGAGTAGTATCTTGTTTTACTTTTGAAAATCAGGTCACACTGTGACTCGATTTTTCTAACTTTCATTTGAAGAGTCACCGAACTTTCATTGTACTTCTGAATTCTGATTTGTATTTAAAACAGATAAATATCGCCAGTCACAGCCTCTACGGGACCCACACACACCTCAACGACGTTTCTCCCTCCTTTCGAATTTCATCTCACCTCATCCTCCCCATTTCACCTTCTCCAAATCTCCAATTCTCCACACTCACAAAACCTCACCCTCGCCGAAACTCACTTGCCGGATCCGCGAGTTGCATCCACGCTCCTCATCAATGGAGGCGGCGGCGTCGGCGGCCTCCGACAGAGCCGAGCTCGCGAGACTCTGCAGCTCCGGCAACTGGTCCAAGGCGATCCGCGTCCTAGACTCGCTCATCTCCTCCTCCTGCACCGTCCAGGACCTCTGGTTCGAATCCTCGTCTCTTTGTCCTCTTCTTTCGATTTCGATTAGACTAGGTTTTCGAGGATTTGATTGATTGTTCGAGAGATGGATTGCTGATCGATGTGTGATGGTGATTGTGGTGTTGAATTGCAGCAATCGAGCTTTCTGTTATAGTCAATTGGAGCTCCACAAGCACGTAATCAAGGACTGTGATCGCGCTCTCGAACTTGATGCTTCGCTTCTCCGGCCTTATATCGTCAAAGGTACAGAATCTGATCATCGGATTGTCTGGTTGTGTCTAGTGTTGTGGTTGTGTTGATTTGTGTGATTAGATTTGGTGTCGGAAGTTCGTTTAAGGTGTTTTGATGATTGGACAGGGTTTGAATCAAGATGTGTTGATTTGATTTGTGAAACTAGTGTTGCTGATGTGTTGCCGGAAATCATTTCGTTGCCGGTAATTTCTTAATGCTTGTTTCCTGAAAAGTGATGGATCTCAAATCGAGTTTGAGTTATTGAGATTTCTCAATGCTTCTTGTCTGAAAAGTGATTCGAATAATTGAATTCGTGCTTCAGGTTTAGGATATATGGTAGAAATCTCAGAATTGTATTGGCACCAATGTGAGTGCTATTTGAGTGAGGCGTGCTAGGTAGTCCTGACTTTCCTGCATTTTCCTTTGGATACTATGTGTCATTGCGATTCACTTTTCTGTTTAGTTTTACTCTGTTGCTCAGACTAGTGTGTTTCACTATGAAAGTTTTGGTGTTTTATTTGTTTGTTGGAATGTTTCTAGTCTAGACGAATGTGTAAAAGGTAAGTCCATATAACTATTTGCCAACCAGCCTATGTATTTATGGTGTAGTTCTTTTTAGTTTTCTTACTCAGACTAACCTTCTATAGGAGCTTGATCTTAAATCAGAGGATAAATGTGATGCTAGCAATTGGTCGTAAGAGCATTGTCAATTTTTAGAAGAAGAGTTTTGCTCACCGATTAGAATCTCCTGTCACGGATGTGTTTCAATCAAGTTCAATTCTGAACGGATGAACAGTTGTTGAGTGGGTTATCTCTAGGAATATTAGGAAATGGTGCGTACCTCTCTCTTTTGCAGACTTTATTCTAACAAGAAACTTTAGTTCTTGCTATAAAAGCAAACAATGTTAGTATCCCCTGGATTTTTTTCCCATCTAATTTTGATATTAGTAGATGATCGGATGCTGAGAAATGCATTTGAAAATGAGATCACATTCATGGTGGTTAGTCTTTCCTTTTATGCCACCCACAGGTCATGCATTATCGGCTCTTGGAAGGAAGGAGGAAGCACTTCTGGTTTGGAAACAAGGATATGACCAGGCCCTTCATCAATCGACAGATTTAAAGCTACTGCTAGAATTGGAAGAGCTGCTGAAGCATGCCCAGCAAAATGGAAACTTCAAAGATTTAGACCCTGCTGTTGAGTCTGCAGGCTCATCTCCACCGCTAACAGTCTCAGAAAGTCATAGTGGTAGTGAAAGTGAAACCTCAAAAGATCCTAATAAGTCAAGGGTGGAGTCGGAATTCAGTGGTGACTCTGACCACGAGTCTGTTGTTCAAAGCAAGTTTATCAACGGATCCAATGTAAGGGGTGGGTCTCCGGATAAAGGAGAGGTTAATGGGAAGGTTACTCATTTAATCAATGGTGATAAGATTGAATGCAGTAATCAGAGCAGTGGGCCAGAACGATTTACCAAGTTCAAAGACAAATCCGAGCCTAATCTGAGAATTACTTCTTCTGAGCCACCGAGCAAGCCTGCACACAAGTCATCCAATGATTTCAAATGGAGCGATATCATGAATAAGAATAAAAAGTTCTGTGTTGCTAGAATTTCGAAGACGAAGTCGGTGCATGTAGATATCCGGTTATCAAGAGGTATAGCAGAGGTATGTTTCTTATTGCTAGTATCTGTATTAATGAGACTAACTACGCACACAAAGCTCTAGTTTTTACTTCTCGCCTTAAGCTTATACAGATATCCACTGAGTACCAGTAAGTTGCGAATTATCTGTGTCGCGCATATCTTTCCTAGACGACACTCTGTAGTACACTCCCGTTGTGGAATCATTTGAATGGGTTGGGATATATTGGATTTTTATCTTGGTCTTGCCTTCTGCCATGCTTGACATTGCTTATCCCAATGCTCTGATATAATGCTTTATTTGATGCTTCAGGTTAATGATGGGAGGTATGCATATGCAGTGACTTTATTTAATAAGGTCATTTTTCTTACTCATAGTTGGGCTAGTGTGTTTGAATATCAGGAGAAGAAAACCTATTGCTGTTCTAGTTATTTATTCTCCTTGAGGATATTGTTACAGATTTTGCAAGAGGACCCTGATTATCCAGAAGCATTGATTGGAAGAGGGACAGCATACGCTTTTCAACGAGAACTCGATGCAGCAATTGATGACTTTACCAAGGTTACCTTCAAGCATTAATATTTGAAGTTATTAGTATCTCTCCACTTGCCTTTCTCCTACGCGGTTCGTTGAATGTTCTTTTTTCAGGCTATTGAGTTAAATCCATTAGCTGGTGAGGCTTGGAAGCGAAGAGGGCAAGCACGAGCTGCTTTAGGAGATTCTGCTTCGGTGAGAAGATATTGGAAGATATTGTAATTTTGTTATAGAGCATTTGCTTTCGTAGTTGGCATATCTTAAGCCTCTTACTCTATTAAGATCACATTATAAGGTTTGCTTGGCTGATCATAGTTAATCTCAAACTTCACTTTGCTGCAAATAATCTGCAGTGGCGCTATAGGTTGGCCGTGAAAAAGTAATGAGCATAAATAGGCTTGTGGTTGAGGCTGGAAGGTTTGGTTGCAATAATTTGCAGTCAGCATTATATTTTGAGCAATCATTTCCTGGTTTTTTAATTCAAATCTTTTATTATCTAGTTACCGCTAGCTGAATTTTGTTATTTCATATCCTGCTATGCATTCCTCTCTGCTGTAATGCCTTAAACTTGATACTTCTCAATAAATGAAATCCAGGCAATTGAAGACTTGTCAAATGCACTAGAGATTGAGCCAAATTCAGCGGACATATTACATGAAAGGGGTCAGTCAATCCACAACTTAATCAGCACTAGCCGACTTTTGCTTTTGTCTCCCTCCCGTTTACCTCTTCCTTTTTCGTTTCCTAACTTGGCCATGTTTGTATCTGATCTAAAGCTTGAATGGTGGAGATAATTTGTGGAATGTACTTTTCCGAAAAATCATAATGTGGGAGGAGAAACGTAGCAAAACTACTTAAAATATTATTATTTTTTCAAGTTAATCCCAGAAGTGAAATGTATCTTTTGAAAGTATCTAGTACTTCCTCCGTCCCTTTCAAATTACAATATTTTTTTGGGATGTCTCATTCAAAATTACAATCTTTTCATATTTAATGATTTTTTTCATACAAAAATATAAAAATATCTTTACTTTATATCACATCAATTCATCCACCGTCATTTCTCTTTTTTCTTTTCCTCACTCTTTTATCTCACACACTCGCAAGGAAAAAGTTGTCATTTTTTATTAATTCAACACACATAAATTATCATGTCGGTCAAATAGTTGTAATTTGAATGGGAGGGAGAGAGCATTATTTTGTTGTAAAATGAGTCAGGTCTACACTTCCGAGTCATTCAAGGCTGTTGATCATGTTTGTGTTGGATTGATTTGACATGGGCGTTTCTCCATATTAATACTTGCTAGCTGATCTGAAAATGCTACCTGATACAGGTATCGTCAATTTCAAGTTTAAAGATTTTGATGCTGCTGTTCAGGATCTTTCTGCTTGTGTTAAGCTTGATAAGAGTAATGCATCTGCGTACACTTACTTGGTGAGCTCTACACTGCAAAAAAACTTTTCACGTCTTATTAGTGGATTGAGTTTTTCTTGTTGAATGGAAAACCGAAATGGTTTACTTGGATTCTAGTTATTGATATACTTTTATCTTTCACTGATCCCCCACGCCAACTTGATCGCTTCAGGGTCTGGCTTTATCTTCAATTGGTGATTACAAGAAAGCTGAAGAGTCGCATTTGAAGGCTCTTCAGCTTGATCGCGATTGTCTTGAGGCGCTGACCAATCTAGCCCAGGTATGACTTATGTGCTATAGATGCCAGTTTCACCCATCATCTTCTTAGAAAATTGCCTAAACAAATTTTCCTGGTGGTTTCCCCTGCGGGATATATCCAAAACACCATTGATGTTGAAAATTTTCCAATCAAGATTCCTTATAATCACCGTAACTTTTCGCCGTGGGCTTCTTTTGGTTGAAATGGGAATTCAAAGAATTGGTGGCACTGTTAGTCAATAATTTGACTAATTTGGATCCAGGGGATTTCTGTATTTTAGAAAAGTTGTATCCTTCTTGCAGTAAATGTGGAAAAAAGAAGTGATTTTGGGGCACGAATACCTATTGGTTAATGATGTAATTGTGAAAGAACATCTTTACTGTTGTTTCGTTCTTCTAAATCGCTTGTGACTTTGGACTAGCTGCTTACTCTCTTTAATCTTTACTAGCTTAAGTGCTGGCGCAGTTGTTTGATTCATAAACTCTACGGGTTGTGCGTTCATTTTTCTGTTGAGAGATTCTTGTTCTCTTACTTTGCAGCCGATGATGACTTCATGGTGACTCTCTGTCTTTGCAGCTCTATCAAGATTTGGCAAAAACAGATAGGGCCTTTGAATGCCTCGACAAGATTTTGCAAATTAACGGAAGGTAATGTCAGGATTGTCTCCTTATGAAAGGGAGCTTGATTCTCCCTGCTTGAAAGTCAGAAAAAGAATCTTTTTTTAACCTCGCTAATGGCCCTTTTGTTTTTCATTGCATTAACTCGTTTTGTTCTAAAATAGTTTTGCCAAGGGGTATTACTTGCGCGGGCTGATTAACCATGGAATGGGAGACCACAGGTACCCATATCTATTAACAAGGATTATTGTTATGGCTTTCATAGTTTGGTCATGGTGGCATTTGAGGTATCATTATCATCATTGTTGAGTGCTCCGCATGCTAACTTAGATTGGTAAAAAGGTGAGTCTCTGCTAAAGCGTACAAGTATTAATGATGGCATGCATTTTTTAAGGAGGTCAGATCTCTCTATTAATGGGTAATTCTTGGATGCCAAAATTCTGGGATCTTGGATATTTTAGTGACATTCTTCTTCATTGTACGTAGGAATCTTGGTTGTGACGTGTTTCTGCATCATCTTTTTGTCTTCTGAACATCTTTTGTTAGCTTGCCTTGCTTCTTTTAATATGAAATTCTAATGTTACAGAAATGCTATCAAAGATCTATCCTTGGCACTCAGCATCGAAAGCTCCAATGTGGAGTGTTTATATCTACGAGCATCTTGTTTTCATGCTGTCGGACTGTTTAGAGAAGCGGTATTGAATATTTCCCTCTGATTCTCCTTCTCTCACCATGTTCGCTTCCTTTTGTTGGTATTGAACCATCACCGACTTTTACTGAATACTTGGTACATGGATTTCTGACAGGTGAAAGACTATAATGCTGCTTTAGACGTAGAACTAGACTCCATGGAAAAGTTTGTGCTTCAGTGCCTTGCATTTTATCAGGTATTTGTTGGTAACAATCTGGAAGCTGTGTTATATTTCCTGAATTTAATTTTCTGTATTAGAACTTGCAGATTATTGTTTTCTTCTTTTGGTATGTCGAGGCTGTGGCATAGTGCCAAAACATAGCATACTTCAGGAACTATACCCCTTTGTTACCTCTGTGTAATTTGGAGTGGCAGTGTCGGGTAGTTTCATTTCAGCTTCCATTTCAAAGATATGTTGATTACCTATCCTAAATGTTAGTTGAAAGCTAAAGAATCGCCTTTTCCTTCTCTTTTTTTTTTTTTTGGCTCCTTTTCTTCGTTTTGCAGAAAGAAATAGCTCTGTACACAGCTTCAAAGATCAGTAGCGAATTCTGCTGGTTTGACATTGACAACGATATCCATCCCCTCTTTAAGGTAATTCTGGTGGCAAGTTTATCCTTTCTGATTGAGATGTTTCAACTATCAGATTGTCTCCTTTCTTAGTCCCTCGCACAGTTTCATCTCAGGAAGATTAATGTACGTGCTGCCAATATTTGTTTCAGATACTAGCTTTGACAACTTATTGGTGTCTTCCACAGCTTACTCCAAGAATAGACAATGATATTTTATGCCAGCGATAACTGACCAATGCTGTTCCTTTTTTTCTTGAACTCCAGTGCATATTTAGCTTGACTTATGGAAATTCTTGTTTTATGATGAATTTCAGGAGTATTGGTGTAAAAGATTGCATCCGAAGGATGTATGTGAAAAAGTGTACAGACAACCACCATTGCGTGATTCTTTAAGGAAGGGTAAACTTAGGAAGCAAGAGTTTACTTTGACGAAGCAGAAAACAGCTCTTCTTCATGCTGCAGATTCCATTGGTGGAAAGATTCAGTACAGCTGTGCAGGATTCTTACCTAATAAACGTCAGGTGATTTGACACGTATAGATTTTCTCGCTTATCTTTTGAACGTCTGTAGTCTGTTTTCTGTTGTAGTTTCCCTCGCTTATCCCATTAAACATTACGAGTTTTCATATTTGTGAATGATGTAGCGCTATAGACATATACTACTTATGCATGTAAGGAGACATTGTTCATGTTACCTATTTGTCATTAGGTTAGGTGTTTTGTTCCTTCAAAGCTATGAAGTTGTCTACTAGAGTAACCTAAGTTTTCAAAAAAAAAAAAATCAGATATTTGCACTGTACTTGCTTTATACTTTATGCAACTGACTTTGGAAAATATTGACATTTCAGCATCGTATGGCTGGATTGGCTGCTATAGAAATTGCACAGAAGGTTGCAAGGGCTTGGCGTGCTTTGCAAGCAGAACGGAAACATTCTAATAAAGGAGTGACAAAACATGGAAGAAGAGCCCGCAGGAAAGATACAGTGACCAGCCAAAACAGAGGTGGTCCTGGGTGTAGTACAAGTACCTCCTCAGAGCCAACAACTTCATCTGGAAACTTCGACGATAGATCATCCAGCCGCTCTACAATGTCTTGGCAAGATGTTTATTCTGTGGCCGTGAAATGGAGGCAAATCTCTGAACCATGTGATCCTGTTGTGTGGATTAACAAGTTGAGGTAATATACTTAGTCTCGTTTGAATGAGATCAACGAAAAAACACTCGTCAATCACTCTTTCGTAGTTTGGGACATTGATATTGATATCTGAAATTCTGCTTTTGTCTCTTTCCATCACTTTAGCAAAGGGTCAACAATTCTTCCTAATCTACAATTTGGATAGCTATATGACTTCAGCAATATTTTTTATTTTTTTTTTCATTTTCAACTTTCAAGTTCGCTGCATTTCAGTGTAGATTTGGCAGCTTATAGTTTGGTTTAATTACTAAGCCAAGTTTCCACATCTCCTGGCATACTTGACTAGCTTAGGTATTGTCTATGAACAGTTTTCTTGTTTGCATTTCAGTGAAGAGTTCCATTCTGGATTTGGTTCTCATACTCCTCTGGTGCTAGGGCAAGCGAAAGTAGTGCGCTACTTTCCAAATTTTCAGAGGTGACGGATTACTCTCACTGCTTGATGAAAGGCCAAATGCCATTCGTGTTAATGACTGAGTGGCTGCATATGTTTCAGGTCTCTAAATGTTGCAAAATCTGTGATAAAGGAGCGGAAGTATGTCCGGAGCAAGACAGATGCCATGATTAACCTATCTGATAGAAGCAAGTTGGACAAGGTGAGTTTAATATGTTAGTTCATTCATCTCATTCAAGGCTTATCTGCTATTATTAGTTTATTACATCATGCATGCAGCTAAGCAAAGCCTATCCTTGCCGACCACCTTCGGTGAATTCCTTTTGTATTTTCTGCTTTGGAAAAACATCTTTGATATTCAGTCCAGTGTGTCCTATAAATTTTATGCAGATTATGCATGCAGAATCCTGCTCTGACCTATACAGCATAATTGGGGAAGATTTCTGGTTGGCCACTTGGTGTAACAGCACGGCTTCTGAGGGGTAAGTTTGCACTCCCTCCGATCCTTTCGCGTGTGTTCATGGACATTCTTTGGATGATATGCAGGCATGAATTGTAATTCTTTTATATTTGTAGATCCTCATTCTTTTATATTCAGAAGTTGAAAGAACTTGATGTAATATTTTCTTGTCTGTAAAATTTTTCAGGACGCAGCTGGAGGGAACAAGAATTACAGTATTGAAAAGGTTATGTTGGCCATTTCTTCCCTTGAGGACTTTCATCTTTGAGCTTTCTTTTCGTTCTACAACTGAAACTAACAGTATGCCTTTTTCGATTCTTCCAGTGGAGAACGTGGATATGATTTCTCTATAAGAACGCCTTGTATCCCTACAAGATGGGATGAATTTGATATTGAGATGACCATGGCATGGGAGGTAAGCTTTGTAAATAAGTACATTTCTGGAACGTTTGATCTGATGAATCAGCTACTTAATGATAATACTCTGCTTTTAACCGTTCATTGTTATGCCCTTGTCAGAATCGAGTTAAATTGTGAAATCTGTAACTAGTATCAGGCTGTTGCCATGACCTGCAAATGAAGTTGCAAACATGAGAATTCAGCTTAATGTGATCCAAATTCCAAATACTTGATTCAAGTGGTGCAATATTTGTTTTTCAGCAGTTTATGTTCTTCCCTATTTAGTAGTGGATTGATTGAGTTTGATCCTTCCTGGCGTTATCAGTATGTAGGTTTGAGAGATAAGCTAGTCCCAGAAGCTCAACTTCCTTCATTTCTTTAGCCTTGTTAACACCAACGTTCATTTTTTTATTTGCTGCGAATCAAATAATTCTTCTGTTGTGCCTCTAGGTATAGCCATAACACAGAATGCTAATTACCCTGGAATATATCTGCAGGCGGTATGCAACACCTACTGCGGAGAAGCATATGGCTCTACAGACTTCAGTGCATTGGAAAGTGTTGCAGAGGCAATTTTAAGGATGACATACTACTGGTACGACATAAATCGACGGGTTCTATTTCAATCATGATCACCTAGTGATCAAATTGCTTTTTTGGGTTCATGCAGGTATAACTTCATGCCGCTGTCAAGAGGTTCCGCAGTGGTTGGGTTTGTAGTTTTGCTGGGATTATGTCTTGCGGCAAACATGGAGTTTACAGGAAGCATCCCACAAGGTGTGCAGGTAGATTGGGAAGCTATTCTGAGTTTTGATCCAAGCTCGTTTGTGGAGTCGGTGAAGGAGTGGTTGTACCCTCATCTTAAAGTGACAACATCCTGGAAAGACTATCCGGACGTGCCTTCGACCTTTTCAACCACAGGATCAGTTATCACTGCCCTAAGCTCCTACGATAAGGTTTATTAGCTCAGGCTGAAGAATGACTTGCTTGTCCATCCTCTATACATCTTTCCTTCAGTTTTTTCTAACCTTAATATTAAACCTCGCTGCAGTGATAAAGGAGCGGCAAATGCGCGGATCATGTCGCAACTGCTTCATCTCTGCATTGTACCGCGCTGCGGCACTGGGTGAATATGTTCAATCTCAAGCTTGCTTCCCGATAGAAGCTGATATAGTAGGTTTCTCCTGAAAATGGTATACCTGTTTGGTATTGAGTTGCTTACCTTGCTTGTGTTGTGATCTGTACGATTAACTTGTCCAAATTGATATAGGAACAGTTTTACATATAGCGTGAGGAAGATATGTTCAAAAACTGTACCTTTTTATCGTGCAAATGATTTCATATTCCTGTATCAATATATGTTTGAAACATCTGTTTTTTTTCTTTTTTTCGTACTCTGACGCTGGAATAATGGACCCGAAATTTTGATGAGTTATGATGGAAACTCACGTATATATTATGATTAATGTTTTAAAATAAAATTATGTAAAATAATATTTGATTTTCATATTATTAATTTGAATTTATCTTGATAAATTTTCAAATTAAACTATCTCATTCTTTATGTGATAGTGGAGGGAGTAATAGATAAATGCAACAGAAAATGTGCATGATGCTCTTACGACTCTCTCATCATGCCAAAAACAATGATACCCATAATTATTTGGCTATGAAAATTCATTACGAATGCAAACGAAAGCCAAATCATAGGAAATCTTTTGTTGCCGTAACGGTGGGCCCCAGGAAAATTGCCGGTTGTAAAATAAAAGGGCCCGAAAAAGCAACGGACCGACTGAAGCGGGGCCCGCCCGCAGCCCGACCTGACTCCAGCCAGCTGTTCTGACCTGTTCAACTCCTCCCCTCTCCAGCTAACAATTAACATTGGTACAGTGGCCACTAGCTAGGGGACGAACAAAAATCGGAAATATGACCGCTAACCGCACGCCAGTGGGCCCCTTTATTTTCTTTTAATAATCCAACGAAGATTTAAATATATAAATAATTGATCAGATTAAAATGAGATAATTTAATTTTAATTTTTTATTTTAATTATTTTAATTTAAATCATTATTTTATTATTTGATGATGTGTTAAAAAATACACAATCTCTAAACCCATTAAATCGGCCACATTCACATCCGCCCTCAACTACTCGTAATTGTGTTGACAGATTGTTATGTATTGGCTGTTGTTGCTGATAACATAGTACCTAAGTTGTTAGCATACATTTTCGTAAGTACATGCTTAGAGGAAGACAGTCTACCCAATTTTCTTTTGTTGTGCCAACTCAGGCATTTGGTATACCACATGCTTATGTTTCTTAGGCATACTGTCGGTGATCGACCCAAAGCCGCGTAAAGCTGGAAATTTAGGGAATGGTTCGATGCAAGTATGAAATTGCTAACTTATTCTAACGAAGAAAATAAAGGTGCTGTAATTATTTGCTTTATGATTTTAAGTGTTCATGTTGTTGCTGTGTGCGATGTCCTCTTTAATAGTTTGCTCCGAGAACATGCATCAATCATAAAAGGCACCGTTGGGTAAGAACATGTTCAATTTTATAATGATATATTATTATTATTATTATACTCAATAAACATTTTGAAGAATTTTAATATTCGTCTTATCAACGTAAGAAAAATTATTTCATTGATCCAGGATTATAATATATAATTTAAATTATCATTAATATTTCATGATAATTTTATGTAAAATAATATTTGATTGTCACATAAACAATTCATAACATAAATAAATTTATTATTGACATAATTAATGTTAACATATAATGTGCTTTTTAGAATTTTTTATAGAGTTATTCATCCGTATGATATTTACGCAAACTGTGACTGCAAGACACATCACAACGTTCTATTTAGTCTCACCTTTTCTGCCTTGTCCACTTCACTCCACCCCCCTCCTCCTCCTCCTCCGCCTCCCTTCTCCCTTCTCCCTTCTCCACCACCTCACCCCCAAATCTCTCTCCCCTTCTCCTCTCATCAATCTCACACAACAACAACAATGGCTCACGCCGCCGCCGCCACCACATTGTCTCTCACATTCACTCTCCTCCTCTCTCTCCACTCCACCACCATCACTGCTCAATCCCCTTCAGCAGCCCCCTCCAATTCCCCCCACACCACTACCACCGCCCCCGCCGCCTCTCCCATCTCCGCTTCCCCCGCTCCCAAATCCGACTCCGTCCTTGCTCCCGTCATCGCTCCGGTCACCAGATCTCCTTCAAAAGCCCCGACGACAGCTCCGACGACCGCTCCGGTCACTGCTCCGGCCACATCTCCCCCTGCTCCAACCACTACTCCAGTCGCTGCTCCTGTGGCTGCTGCGGTCCCGGTTGTGGCGCCGGTGAGTTCTCCTCCGTCCCCATTGGCTCCCGAGGCGTCCCCGCCTGCGACGGTGGAGGTACCGGCGCCTGCTCCGAGCAGGAAGGCCAAGAAGACGAAGAAGAAGAGCGCGTCGCCGGCTCCTGCTCCCGAGCTGTCCAGTCCTCCTGCTCCGCCGGCTGAGGCTCCTGGACCTAGCGAGGCCGCGTCGCCCGGCCCTGCCGTCACCACCGCTGCCGATGAGGTAACGGTCGTTACAATTACTTGAACTGGTTTCTGTTTGAGAATGTGGTTTTCTGTCTCAGTATAAATCTGGACTCGAGTCAAGCGGAGATGTGAAGTTATCTGTGCTTTTGTTTGTTTGTTGGTTTGTGTGGTATTGTTTTCATGGATTGTGAGTTGGATCTGTGAGTTTGGGACTTCAAGGGGTGGGATTTAATTCCTAACTAAATCAATGTGATTCTTTGGGTAAAATTTAATGTTAGACCATTGATTAAGATGTGGGAATGTACGGTGGTGCCAGATATTGAAGTTTGGATCCATTATAGATAACGTCCGCATTTAAGATTTCAATTTTGTATCAGCGACTATAGGAACTGAAGTGTGAACAATGTATTTACCTTTCTCATATTGTGTGCCTGATATGTGAGATATCATGATTCATGTAAATTGGGTTTAGAACAATGTCATGAGTACATGCAATGGCTCGAGTGTAGGAATGCTACCAATTCGGTAGTATAATATTTTCTCCGTCTTATTAAAATCGAACACTCCTGTCATTCGTGTCGAGAATGGACATAACTTGTGGATACAAAAACTTGATTTACGACTAACCATCATTTGGACAAACTTATCGTGAGCTGAATCTATTTTTAAAATCTTCAGACGAGTTACAGCATCTAGTTACTCCTATTCAATTTTACCGTCCACGGCTACAGAAAAATTGAAGAAAAACAGCTGGCCGTGTTACGTGGGGTATAGAACGAATGAATGATTGCGTTGTGAAAATTAGACCATGTAACAAACTTTCCAGAATTTTTTTCTTCTCTTTCTTTATTTTTATTATTCATAGCACAGAGGCTAATAAATTTGGGCACATGGGTTGGATAGAGTGGAGTGGGTAGAATAATTTGAACAGCTCTCAGTGCTGTTATAAAACTACTAGTACTAGTAAGATCTTGTTTTGGTGCACTGCATTTTGGTCACAACTAAAATATGGAAATGCTCCTATGCTACTAAAGGCAACTATGCGAATTTGATAAAATCACATCCTATTCAAACGTTGTTTTGTTGACACATTTCTAGAACTAGAAAATATTTATCCGAGACTTCTTGGTTGATTGATCATACAAATCATTTAGCATATGAGATATTAACTCAATTAATTGAAAATAAATCTAATGATTTAAGATCTGTGTAGGGTGATTTTATTTTTTTTCCCATCCAATGTGAGTAAAATATTCTAAGAATTAAAAAAAAATCCGCAAAATACAGAAAATGTTTGGTAACATAAGCGTGTTTTTGTGTTGTCTTCTTCTGTTCATATACATTTGGACGTTAAATTCATGACACCATTTACTTCCCCTTTATATATGATTCTTCCCTCCATGTACTGCTACTGTGCTACACACTCACATTGACCCCACTGAAACATGTCCGTCCGAGTTGATGGTTTTCTCATCGATCTTTAAAATGAATAGTGACATATATTGTGCTAACGCTCGTAACCTATCATTCCATATGAAAATATAATATATATATATATATTTATTTTTATTTTGGTTCAGTCTTTTATTTCCTGTGCTACCAGTTTGTGTGGTGAAATTTGTGTTACTGTTGAACGGAACAAGTGTACGTGAAATGTATGTGACTTTGCTTTGGTTAATGAGATTTTTATTGTTATCGTTGTGTGCAGAGTGGAGCAGAGGGGATCACATGCATCTTGTCGACCAGCTTCATATTGGGATGGGCTGCTCTTGTCTTCCTCTTCTAGTGCATTTGTTGCATTGCATTTTGCATTGTCAGCTGCTGCTTTTGATTTTTCCCAGGGCTCCAATTATTGATGTAGAGAACTCATTGCTGTTGGTTCTCTATCTCACTTTGTCGTTCCATGACCATTTTATTTGTTTATTCATTTTACATTTTACCATCTTTCCTTGGATTGAGTTTGCTCTGTACGTTTTTGAATGAGAATATGTTATCATGTTTCGTATCAGTAGAAAGAGAGCATATATACTTCGCTATTCGTTTCCGTATCGAATGAAGATCATTGTCTTTTGTTACGCTACGAGAAATCGCTTGAACCATCCATCGTCAATCTGAGGGATGACGGTAGGAGTTGGTTTCAGAAAGAAGTGCCCCTAAGGGTACGAGTTGCATTATAGTGTATGTTTCAAAGAATAACTTGTCTCATGGGTAGTCTTCACCTTTATGGTTCTCTGCTTTAAGTAAAGTAACCAATAGTGCAACTGAACAAAGAGATGGTACTCAAAACAACGAAAAAGCCAGCATTCTACTGTCCATTTCAGATCTGTAATTTCTGCATCTGGTCTTTGAGAAATATATTACCCCTACCTGGCAAAGGGGTCTCTGGTGTCTGGAGAAGGAATATTCGAATATGGTTTCTCTTTTCTAAGTCATGGACTCGTTACAATGTAAGTCATGGACTCGTTACAATGATTATTATATTTGTCAACGATGTTTTGTTCATAGATTCAACAATGAGAAGATAAATCATCCGTAACTTGATAACTATGTAATAATCCCATGACTGGACGCAAGTCCTTACATAACTATAAGCTGCAAGCCCTTTCACATACAATGGGAAGACAATGCCTATAAGATGATCATAACTAATATACCAATGCAGTATGAGTATCTCAGCATCAAGTGTAAGATAAACATACGAGAATGATCAATTAGCAAGCTCATTATAGATACTGCTAGACTTGCAAATCGCTCTCTGTCGACTGTTGTCCGAATATATTTGATCATGGTAATTAACAATACTTCTTCAGGAGATGAACAATACTCGAAATTGTATTCAGCCTCTCCCAGGTCCAGCTTTGGCAACAGCGCGCTGAAAATTTCTGAGATAAGTAAGGAGTTGCCGCGCCTGCAGATGTAACAAAGAGGAAAAATATCAACGAACTCATTTGAAGGGCATTTGGTTCAGATATATCATCAATCGTTGAATGATATAAAATCGACTATAATTTATTGAAACGTATCAACAATTCTTATATCCATGTTTGGAAAAATTTAGTACTAATGCTCTATATAAAGACTTGTCACATCATCAAATTTGGAATGACATAACAATTCCTCACACTCAACACTTCGAACTAAAATATCAGAATATTCGTGTTGTCCTGAACACCTATTCAACTACATTATCAAAGTTCCCCTCCATATTCGAACTCATTTCAAATGACAAGAAATGATTAAGACCTTTTTATAAAATCTTTAATCTCATCTTTATCACAATTTTGAATGTTTGATTTTTGGACAAATCTTTAGTAAGAAAATCTGACATGTTTTTCTTCGACTTCATATAAGTCAAAGTGATAATTCTGTGTTCAATCAAATAATTAAGCATCACTTGTTTAAATCTAATATGTTTTCTTTTTTCATTAAAGAGGAAGTTATTGACTATCATTATAGCAGCTTGATTATCACAAAATATTGCAATCAAGTTTATCTTAAACTTTTGTAACGAAAGATCTAAAAATAAGTCATGTATCTACTCCGCTTCGTCAGCCACAGAAGGTGGAGAATAGAGTTCTAACTCATAGATAACGTTATACATGTCTATCTTTTAGATTTTTATACTACTGCAGCTCCACCCAAGATAAATACATAACCTCGCAGAACTCCCGGGGAACATAAAGCGACGTTAGCAATCAAGACAACCTGGAACAAGAGTGCTCAAGCGACTCAACCTTGTCATTTGAACAGCAGGAATCTTCGGATAGTCTATCTTAGCCAATGCCGCTAGAAGCTTGAGTTTAGCAGAAAGGCGATATAGAACTTACCTCATTGATACTAAGACTAAATAAATAAACCAACCTGCGTATATTACATTGACTTATGAGGATATACAACCTTATCAATGTCATTACAAGATCTACTTCAAAGTAGGCATACACTCCCGGATTCCGCAACTGTACACATTCAGGATCAAAAAAACTTCTCAGTTATGCGGTAACCTGAAGGTCAAAGCTCCGATGGCACTTAACTCGATGTAGGCAAGGCAAGCTTGGTTTTCCAGGATCTGAACCAAGACGGAAATGTGAAGTTCCTTGAAACAAGATACAGTACGAACGCTATGTATGCAGCCGTGAAGATGAATATTGTAGAGGTAAACACTACTCCTTTCACTTCTGACGAGAAGAACTCGTAGAAGAGGTACCCGTTGATCATTATAACCAGGGTCGCCACAACCCATGCAGCCGTCTGGGCAGAGATAGCAAACAACATTAACAATAAGAAACAATAAAGATGATCAGAAACACGAAATAAAACAGCAACGAGTTAACATCAAAGGTATAAAAACCCAATTGATAAGCTGTACAATGAGTAATACCTTGAGAACAGTGTTGATCTTGAAGACGCCCATGATCTCTTCCTTGGAAACCAGGCAAAGTAAAGGAATGAGAGCAAACGGGATCTGCAATGACTGAAGCACATTGAGCCACTCGTTCAACACATCCAGCTTCCCGTCAGATGTATCAAACATCAAGGCAACAATGATGGTCGGGATTATCGCACAGCTTCGAGTGATCAACGACCTCACCCACTTTTTAATCCTCATATTCAGAAAACCGCCCATGATGAACTGCCCAGCATACGTGCCAGTGATTGTGCTGCTCTGCCCAGCCGCCAACAACCCAACACCCCATATGTACAAAATTGGGATGAACCCTCCTCCAAACTTCTCTTGCAAATAGTACCCTGCATTTACAAGCCCTATGCTGTCGGCCTCTGTCGTCCCATAGAAGGCTTTAGCAAACACTGCCGTGACAAAGAGGTTGATGATGAAGGAGAGAACAAGGGCGGCAGTCGCCTCAATGGAATAGTAGTTTATGGCTTCTTGAACCTGGCCTCTCTTTCGATGGTCGATGTCCCTCGACTGCACAAGGGCAGAATGCAGGAAAACATTGTGAGGCATGATTATGCATCCCACAACTGCAACTGCTTGCTGTATTGTTCCCGAACTCAGCTTCGGAACCAAAATACCTGAAATGATGAGTCCATCAACCCACAAGTTACACATCTCATGACATATCACTGCTACATGATCTTCACAATCAAACCATAACGTTTCATTCAGGATTCGTGACACGATCCCTATGTATATTTCAGCTTGACCAAGAATAACAAAAGGTTATCAAAAAATAAATAGTGCTAACCAAGAATGAGTTCTTTGCCGTCAGGCTGGGATTCACCAAACATCCAAGTAAAGGTGATTGCCATCGTTCCAATGAGAACCGCGAAAACTGCTTCAAGCTTCCTCACTCCATAGTTCTCAAGCAATAGAAATATGAAGCTGCACAAAACCAAAACTCATTGTTTGAGTCACCAGATGATTCACTTAATAGAAGTCAAAAGTTCAAGGAAAATTCACTCCAGGAACTGCATAAGTTAAGGCATGCAGTGCTGATGCTCACGGCGAAAAAGATCCAAAGTGCTTGTAGTTGTAGGTTATCTAGTGCATTTGACTTATTCTATAAGCCACATCTACTCATGTGCAATACTTCATAATCTATTAGCTATTTTTAACGGCTTGTCAAAATGAGTACTTACAACACTTTCGACGAAAATTCATCGGAGACAAAAAAAAATAGTGTTTATAAGTAAAATCTGATCGGCTTAAATCCGAGCCAAGCAGACCCTTGATTATGAACCATAGGATATAAACTCATCACATCAAGCATACTGGCCGCTTGGGCCCAAGTCCGAAAGAACTGGCCAATCCCAAAAAAGCATAACAAGAGTCCAAGTCTCATATACTATTTCACAGTTTTGACAAAGTCCATGTGGGTTTCATAACACGAATATTAAGGTACAGTTTAGTTACGATGTTTAAACTATCTAAACCAAAAACAGCTGAACATTTTACGAAGGATCTAGGATTATATGCCAATGATATACTATGGATCTAATACTTAATTAACGATTAAAATTTTAATAATTATTTTTAAATCTTATTTCTTCATTCATATATTTTAAACTTAAATATTTATTTAAGCACTAGACAGACATATGCATGACAGATACACCCCCCATCATGTTTTAACATCAATCGTGATCAGGGTTTTCTGTCAAGCACAATCAACCATGTAACATCAACCACTTCCCATATGACAACTCTCAAAACCCTAAATCCATACCAATCAACGGCCGTGATGAGCACCCCAGCCCAAAGCGGAACAACCCCGTTACTCAACACCCTGATCGCGATCGCGCTCCCGATCACCTCCTGTATATCAGCACCAACCAACGCGGTCTCGGCCATCGCCCACAGCACAAGCCTCGCCCAAGTCGGGTACTCGTCCCTACACAGCTCGGCCAGATGCCGCCCCGTCGCGACACCCAGCCGGGCCGACAAGAGTTGTATGAGCAGGCCCATAGCGGTGGCCCAGAGCAGGAGCCACAGGAGCGAGTAGCCCGCCACCGCGCCCGACTGGAGATCGCCTTCGAGGTTGCCCGGGTCCAGGAATGCTATGCTCATTAGGAAGCCCGGGCCCGTGAATTGCCATAGCTTGGCCCATGAAAATGGAGGCGTAAGGGACTCTGAGGTTGTGGTGAGGGTGATGACGTGGACTTTTTGGGTGGGGGAATACGCGGATTCTGATTCATCTGAGAGTGAAACGTCGTCGTGGAGGAGGGGGAGGGTGGTGTCGTTTTGAGACATGAGTGGTGTCGTTTTGAGAAGGGGGAGAATAGGATGAGATGCGGGTAATGGTGGATGCGTTTTGGTGAGGGGAACTGTTTGATTGGTGGAATTGCAAGTGGGGATTTTGATTAATTGCTTTATCCTTTGCTTTTTGGAGAGGGGAGTTCTGTTTTGTGCGGGGTTTTGGATAGTGGTTTTTGGGTTTGGTTTCAATGGTGTGATGAAAAGGTGTTTATGTATTCTCACAATTCGGAATACCTTGGTCACTACAAACATGAGGACATAAATATTTGCTTCGTCTTAATTTATTATTTATTTTGTCTCAAAATTTTTATATTATTTTATTATTTTGTTTTGTTTTAAATTATTTATAATATTTTAATATTTAAAAAATATTATATGATTAAGAATTAAAATAGATTAAGATATAATTTTTATACGGTTGAGAATTAAAGTTAGAAAAAAGAAGATAAATATAAATTTGTTTATATAAAATAAATGTTACAAAATTATGATATTAAGGAAGTATTTATTTCATCTTCTTAATTTTTATAACGATAAGCATTTTAAGATCTTTTGTTTTTATTCTCAACGATATCAGAAAATTATTAAATTAATTCAAGATAAAATTAATAATTTAATCTCATTAATATTTCATAACAATTTAATAAAAAATAATTTTTGATAGTATTAAATTAGATTTTAAAATGTGTATCGTGTAATAATTTTTTTCTTAAAGTTTTAAATATAAGTATGTTAATAATTGATTGTAACATCACATTGGAGTGTTTATCTTTTCCTGGATAAATTTAATCAAAATAATTAATGACGGTGTGAGAGAATTTTTTTAAAACTCGTCTACAATTTTCCCTAAGATGTGCGGAAAATGGCCTCATTAAGCGTGTGTTGGGTGCGTGAGCCCATTGGGTAGACACACACTGTGCTCGAGTTGTTCTGTTGCTCCACACAGGCTCGGAGGAAAAGAACACAGTCCAAGCGTTTGTTTCAGCGTTTGTTTCAGCGTTTGTTTCTTATTCTAATGAGAGAATGGGAGTTTGCGTATGACTTTATTTGTCCCCCTTCTCAATTATTGACACAGTGCCCATTAAATTCTGTTGTCTTTTTCAAAAAAAATATAAAATCTATTGTCCTTATCTCAAGATTTTTTTTATGGGAGGATATAAAAACATTCATTATTCATCAAATAAGATAGTTAAAAAAATTAAATGAGAAAAATTATCATATTTATTACAACACATATAAGCCTACAAATGAGTCTAATCGATTCGCGAACCATTTTGACTCGACTCAACAAAATCTCAACTCGATTATTGTTTATTAAATTCGTCAGTTAAATTTGAGCTTAATTTTAATCTTGTGAAATTAAATACGTCAAATTTGAGCCACCCATAACTCGGCTTGATATGCTCATAAGTTGACTCATTTATAAAATCATGAGCCAACTTATAATCCGAATATCAATGCATGCTAAATGACCGAATAATGGTCGACGGAATAGGAGAAGACGTTAACTTGATGCTGCCACAAGAAAGGATGTTTAAGAAGTTCAAAAAAACCTCTTCGAGAGCACAGCTGTGCAAAGAATAGCCTAATTTGCAAGACATAACTGTTGGATTAATGGACTCATATTATATGTACATGGACAATTTAACTATACGGATTAATTGTATGTTATGTGCTATCTTGCGGTTTAACCCAAATATTAGTGGTCTTACGGATATTAATATTAAGTGGGCTAATATATCGTCTCATAAAGTATATGACCCAATTGTGTAGATAGCTACGGGCTTGATCTTAATTGATGATGGACTGATTAAGACTAAGAACCACTATATATAAATATAAAGGTTATGATCCCCGGTTGAACATGCATTACATCTTTCTGGCTTTCCATCGCAAGAGAGAGAACTCCTAGCATGCGTATCAACTGGAAGATACCCTAATTGTATGCAATCTCCATCCCAGATTAAAGACTTGCTCTTATGGATTCAGGTACGTTTCCGTTTTTGATTTGTTCTAAATAATTTGATATGAAAGTTACAGTTTTATGGGATTTATTACAACAATAATCGGTAAAATAAAAGAAAACATATGCCTTAAAATATCCATGTGTCTGAAATACTTGTAAAGCAAGTAGAACTTCCAAATTCTAATAGCGCTATATGGACCAGTGGACCGAAAAACCAGCTAAAATCTATGTGCACGGACAGAAAAATAACAAAGTCCATTTGTTAACACGTCAAAGTTATTTGAAGCAAATAAGCCGCTTACTAATCAAGACACTGTCAAAGTTATTTGTTAAGTGATATACAAGATTTCGAGTTTATTAAACACTCAAGATTAAGCAGAAATTAGGAAGATCACCCCACATGATTGATTAAGAAAAATCATTCGCGATTTCTTTTTTTTTTTTTTTTTTAAAAATGAAGCAGAAATGAGAACAAAGACAGCTAAAGAGGAATTTGGGTGGAGGATTCTAATTTGACTACTTCCCATAACAGAAACTACTAGAGGAAAAAGATGATAGCAATGTATCTCCTCCAAGATATATATAAGATGGTAAGTCGAGAATTAATCGAGTTAACAGAGCTTGAAAGTTGAACCTGCTTCTCTTGGAAACTTGGATTAGGGACTCTTGTTCACGGAACAATTTGCTGAAGCTCAGTGTGTCGGCCTCCAATGACTTCCTGTCGATATCAATCGATATCAACATATTTAGTTTAAGGCACAGAATAGTTTGTATGCCTCCATTTTCGCCTGCTGGCAATGTGAGGTGCTTCATTAGTCGTCGTCTTATCCACTGAAAAGGTAGCTATTATTTGTAGAGGACGAAGTTAAAATGATCTAGTATTCAATACCTTGTGGCATGGACCAAGAATGCGGCGATTCTTCATCACAAACAGTATCGTCTTCAAAAACCCTTACTGGCTTCACTTAAAAGCAATAGAAACAGTCGCAGATTACCGCTGCCACCCAATGCAAAAGTTGCCTGTTCTCTCTGAATCTCTGATGGATCATTTTCCATATCATATAGCACGATCCGAATGTTCTGGAATTGACAACAAAAAAGAGATCCCCAAAATGAAAGCATACTCGGATAGAGGCTGCTAAAGGACCTTAAGATACAAGCTGCGTGTTGCAGTGCGAGTTGCATCCAGAATGAAAATTAGTCCAGTGATGAAGGCACTTGTCAAAAGAGCTGATTTGGATTATACAGTAGGTAAACAGAAAAGAAGCTGTTGGTATGCTTGCACAGAAAAGGAAGCTTTGCACCATTGTAGTTGATGAAAAGCAACCATGTAGTGACTGCAGTCTACTATAGTTATATTAAAAGGGTCTGGATGATGATCGCCCTACAAGTTCGATAAAATCTCTTCGAGAACACAAATATGCAAAGAATAGCAAAGACATAGCCGGTAAGCGTCCATTATCAACGTAAGATGAGTAGAAGAAAGTACTGCGCTTCTGAAGTATCCAAGCGACTGAAACACTTGAAAAGCAAGTATATGCAATCTAAATCAAGGCAATCAAAGTCGGAGATTCTAATGAGCATATGAAGAATGAAAATTACGATCAGAAAAGAATCAGACAGGCGGCAAGAATCAGTATACAAAGTACCCAAGATAATAATATTCCTATCCTAGAATCAGACATTCGGCAACTATAGGTATCAATACATGATTCACGACTACCTTGGATCTCGATTCACCGTAAGCCGTCATAACATTTTTTTTAGCATAACTATACTATACTCTAGACGTGTTTAAGAAACAGAGAAATATTTGTGTTTGTAAAAAAGATAAAACTGTGTACATTCGTGACATAGTATACCATGGCAACCACACCAATCCCACCACCGCCCTTCCACCCCCACGCGCCACCACCACCTCGCCACCCTCATCACCTACTCCATATCCCTCCACCACCTCCGGCAACTCCACGCCGCCGTGCTCCGCCACGGCCGCAGCACCCACCCAATCCTCAACTTCAAGCTCCAAAAATCCTACTCCAATTTCAACCGCCTCGACCTCTCCAAAACCCTCTTCGATTCCTCGCCTGTCTCGCCCACCGTTTACTCATACACCGATCTCATTCATTCCCATTCATCGAAGAGCCTCCATGGAGAAGACTGTATTTGGAAATGATGGAAAATGGTACTGTCTCGGCCGTGTTGAAATCGTGCGAGCTTGATCATGTGCTAATGGTTCATTGGCAGGCGGCGAGGCTGGGATTGGGAGAGGATTCGTTTGTCAGGACGGGGTTGGTTGAGGTGTATGCGAGAGGCGGGGACGTGGGGAGTGCACGGAAGGTGTTCGAGGGAATGGGCGAGAGGAGTGTGGTGGCGGAGACGGCGATGATGACTTGTCTGGTGAAGAACGGGGATGTGTAGGCGGTGAGGGGGGTGTTCGAGGGGATGAGGGTGAGGGAACGGGATGTCGTTTGTTGGAATGTGATGATTGATGCGTATGTGCAGAACGGGATGCCCGGGGAGGGGGTTGGGTTGTTTAGGAGGATGTTGAGGGAGAAGGTGAGGCCTGGGGAAGTGACTGTGGTCGCGGTGTTGTCTGGTTGCGGGCAGCTTGGCGCACTTGAGCTTGGGAGATGGGTTCATGCTTATGTTGTTAATGGCGGGATAGGGATGAATCTTCGTGGGAAGACGGCTTTGGTGGATATGTATTGTAAGTGTGGTAGTTTGGAGGATGCAACGGCTGTGTTCGATTCCATCGAAGACAAGGATGTGGTTGCGTGGAATGCCATGATCGCAGGATTCGGGCTACATGGGTTTGGTGACAAAACCCTGGAGCTGTTCGACGAGATTTGCGAGGCAGGGATTCGTCTGAGTGATATCACCTTCATCGGGGTTTTGAATGGCTGTGCCAACGCGGGGCTTGTGAGCCAAGGGAAGGGAATTTTCCATCAGATGAACGACATGTATGGTATCAAACCGAAGGCTGAGCACTATGGCTGCATGGTTAACCTCCTCAGTCGAGCCGGACTTGTGCAGGAAGCGTATGAGCTCGTCAAGAACATGGATGTGGTGGGTAACTTTGCTCGGTGCTTGCAAGCTTCATAAAGAAGTCAAGCTAGCCGAAGAGATAGCTGAATTTCTTCTTGGCAAAAACCATACTGATGCAGGAACGTACGTCCTCCTCTCCAACATATATGCTGCAGGGGGCAACTGGGATGGCGTCAAAAAGGTTGGGTCCTTCATGAGGGGTCGGAGATACAGAAGGAGCCCGGAGGCAGCTCCGTCAAAGTGAACAACAAGGTGCATGAATTCATAGCTGGATGTTACGCATGGGCTAAATGCTTGAAAATCGGACAAAACCTAACCCCGTGACATGGAGCTCAAAGTCACCCTATGAGCAAGGAGATCTATATGATGCTGGAGGAGATTGGTGGATGGCTTCAGGTTCACGGTTGTAGCCCAAAAAGTGACAGTGTCTTGCACGATGTCAAGGAGGAAAGAGAGAAGCAGCGATCCTTGGACGTGCACAGCTAGAGACTTGCTATCGCGTTTGGGCTGATCAGCACTAAACCAGGCACCCCGATCAAGATCATGAAGAGCCTTCGGGTGTGCTCGGTTTGTCATGAGGTGAACAAACTCATCTCAAAGATCACCTGACGAAGAATCATAGTTAGGGACAGGAGTCGGTTCCATCACTTCGTGGACTGTTCTTGCTCCTGTGGTGATTACTGGTGACCGTGTGCAGCCAGGCTCACGGTGACTGACAAAATGTTTGTCCATAAACTATAATGAATTGCAGATATAATATTCTTCGTACGCCATACCCTCCTTCAACTCATAATAATTATACTGCATGGCTTTCATTGCCAATGCTTTGTCACGCAAGACACCATATCAGAATCAATTTCACTAATTAACCGAGTTGAGGTTACACAAAGCTCAGATACCTAAACAAGATGCAGAACATAAAATATATCAGAGGCTGCTAAATTAAGTTCTCGACATCCTTTTTCGATGAAACAAATGCAAACTGATCTATGAACCTAAAACACCTAAATGAAGCTCATAGCACTACCACCTTTGGGGTACATGTCGTGGCTGCTGGAGCCAAAGAAAGCTGATACGAACAATCATAAGTGGCTATGCTACATTCTGAAATCAAGAACACACACCGTGTTGTTGGCAAAGCAGCCTGCGATTTTATCACCGTCCTTGTTCCAACAGACTTCAAATATACTCCCATTGCCGGGGTAGGTTTTCACTATCTTGCCCTCTTTTAATGACCATATGTGCAAAAACTGGTCTAAGGATCCGCTAGCCAAATATTCTCCCGTGGGACTGAATGCAATCGAGTACACGGGTTCCCTGATAGGAGACAAAATTTATTAATAAGGCATGCTTAAATTAATTATTCACACAATCAACGCAAGTGAGAAAGCGCATCCAAAACATGCAAGAGAACAACGAGAGCATAGAATAAATCAACCAAAAAATAAAAGGCAGCCAAGGATTGTTCGAGTTTGGCAGAACGACGGATGAAAATCAGGGTATATTCATTAGGAACCTCATATGTATGTTTAAACCGGATGGTGTTTTACCAGTACTTTCAAAAACTCTTAACTGATGCAAATCAAATAGGAGATCATTACTCACAAACATAAACCTCATAGAAATCACTTTGCAAGTATTTAGAGTCCATAGGTAAAAAACCTGTGGGCATTGAAGTTGTACAGAAGTTTCCCCAATTCCACATCCCATATCTTCACAGTAGAATCGAAAGATGCACTGCAAAATATAGTAAACTTGATATGATGCGGACAGTTCCGAGAACAAATCAAGAAGCCATATGCTAAATGAGTATTTGAGCCATATTCTAATGATGTTAGCCTCAGTTACAAGTTCTATTTCGAAAATTCAAGTTAATAAAATAACCTTTAACCCATAAGAAGAAATGATAAGGATAATAAAATAACCTTTAACACATAAGAAGAAATGATAAGGAAAAGAGACATGGTTGGCTGGAAAACTGGCGATTAGATTATTTCAGATATGAGGTTTTTCCTTAAAATAGGAAGGTTAAACTGACCTTGCAAGCACCAAGGGCTGGTTCGGATTGTCGGTGCCTGGTCCAGTAGGACTCCATCGGATCGTGTAGATCTCCTGAAGGCACAAACTCATATCAATAAAAAAACATCAGACAACCAACAGCTATCCTAGAATAATTAAAAGCAGACGGACAAACCTTTGAATGCTCTTTGAAGTCATGGATGAATGTATCCTGCTTCAAGCTCCATATCTGCCATCCGAATACAGATACATCGATAAAGTAAGAAACAATGGGAACACTCTCATAGAACTGCGCCGTACACAGATGTACACAAACTAGCAAGAGAAGAGATTGAACAATTGACTTAATCTCATGAGAAATGAAGGAAGAGAAAGAACCTTTGCCGTCACATCGTCTGAACAAGATGCTAACAAGGATCCACTTGGATCCCATTTGACGCAATTAACTTCCCCCTGATATACACCAAAATGGCATAGAAAGTCAATTTCTCCGTATACATTCGGTATAATTGAGCATCGAACTTGAGAGTTCTATTATTCAAAGTCAATGGACGTAGCAGTATCAGATAGACAAGGACAATGTTGAGAAAACATTTCTTTCTCGGACCTTCAGACGTGCATCGTGCAAAATCACATATCAACTACGCTGTAAGAGGAATGACTCAATAACGCTGCATTTAACAAGGAAAAAGAAGTACAAACCCATCAGGGTCGCAGAGACCTTTCATTATGCACAACCTCACTATTTGTCATTAGAAATTCTCCAGGTGGGTGGTAAACCATTAGCTAATAAACAAAAAAATAGAGCACATTGGAAATATTGCAATAAGCGTAAGGACAAACCTTATGGCCTGCAAATGTTTTGATGGGAATCAAGTCCCCAATTTTCCATACATATATCAGTTTATCCGTGGAGCTAGTAGCAAATGATGAATTGTTGCGCCAATCAACATCCAGAGTAGGACCTGAGGAGAACCAAATACGTTTTCTTCTTCTCTTTAAGGGTTCAATATTTTTATTATAAATCCGAACAGTTCATGCATGAAAAGTACATGAATTGCCAAGATTAACCGAAGACTGACACCTGTATGAAGATCAAACTGTTGCTTGCATTCTTCTGTCTTCACATCCCACACTATAGCAGTTTTATCGCAGCTTCCGGTTAGAAGATAATCACCCTTGTTGTTCCACTTCAGTGAGAAAATTGGTTGTTTGTGTTTACTTAAAGTAGCCTTCAGTTCACCTGAAGAATGACAGATTAACCAAAGTTGGCTACTAGAATGCTTTTGTCACCACTTCTCAGGAAAAATTCCTGCAACTCGAAGGGAGTATCAAATAGCATCTGCTGAACTTTTCAGGACTCTTAAGACAGGTGTACTAGAACCCGTGAACATTGGTAATTTGGCATATGAGCAAATAACCGTAAGTTGCATTCGAATTCAGTATGGTACCACAATGCATAGCGGCCAGTTTCAAGAACCAAGCCAGAGCTAAAATGCACCTCACTAGTTTAATCAAGTACATCAAATCAGATGGTTCATCCGTTGAGATGGTATCACTTCAAATCCACAATTCCTTAAATACCAAATTAAAATTTGAAAACTGAAGCAATTACATGGACATAAAGGAAATTAAAGAAGTCTAACCATTTGTATTCCAAATCCTGGCCTGGCCATCATATGACCCTGTTGCAAGTAGTGTTCCGTCTCCCTGTATAAAAGGACATAAAGTGGTTGATGGAAATCATAGACTAGCAAGAAGTCAATAGACATGATGATGATAACCACCACAACTGAAAGCCATATGCTGTCACCAAAATATAATCTCAGAAATTTGAACAACCTTTTGCTAAGTTTGGAAACCACAAGGAATTAACTGAAGAAAACAGTCCATAATCTACTGCAATCCAATGTAAATTTCTACAGTAGAGCTATAGTAAAATATGTAGTTTTAGTAAGGGCTGCGCACTGGCCAGCATACAGCTTAGTAAACACAGGCCACCAAGAAACAGCAACGAAATGGCAATATCAACTATCATAACCATTATATTAGATCATGCTCAGCGTAGTTGCCTGACCTAGTTAACTGACCGAGTTTGTCATGCTTCAATATTTAATATCAATCTCCTTTTCGTTTTATCCTTCCATGAGAGCTAATGCACAAAATGTCTCTTACACAAGAAATAACAATGTTAACATAACAGATACGAATTGGGAAACTAGGAATCAATGCACATCTTCTCGGATAGTTGTCACATATGCCTCTTGATTTTCTCTTAACTATCCATGTCATAAGATCATAAGGAAGCAAGAGCAGAACTGTGAAATGAAGAAAAAAAGGGAAAAAAAGAAGAAGAAGGAAAACTCACATTCCAATCGAGCGTTGTGACATCCTTGCTTTTCTCATTTGTTCTACCCTTATAGTGGTTCAACACCACAGCATTAGTAGGACCACTAGAGCCCTTTTCTGCAACGCTCCAGATCCTTGCTGTTGAATCTCCAGACCTGAGTTTTCAATAGGTAAGTTCTAAGAGTATGAAGCGAAGAAGGCTATAGACAGCTTTGATCTCTAGAAATCCCAAAAAAAAATCAGATAGTCTTGAAAAAGAAAAGACAAGAAACTTGCTCTTGATGGTTTAAGTCTATAGTCTACACTGGGTGACAGCGTTGGCAAAAAATACAAATCACCTAACGTACAAACTGGTAGGTCCATATCACTACAAGAGTGAACACTCAAGTTGGTCCTTTCCCTTATCAGCACAAAAATCCCATGAAGAGAGGAGAATGTAAATTTTAGAGCAGAAAACAGCATATAAGATATGCCTACCCAGACGCAAGGAGTGATCCTACTGGGCTCCATGCACAAGCACAAACCTAATGACGGCAAACAAAGGTGACAAGGATTAAATAGGTGCATAATCAACAGAACAAAGTAATAAAAAAAGGATTTACAAAAATGAAGAATCCAGGTATCAAACAAGCTAAAACAAACCTCAGATGTGTGCCCTTCCAAGATTGTCACATCAGAAGGAGAAAATTCAATGTTGGCTGCTGGCGTAATATCCATGGGTTCATGCTCTAGAATCACATTTAAGATCATTTAATAGTTCGAATGGCTCCAGATGCAGATAGAGAGGAATGCATGGAATGCAAAAAGTGATGCAGAATTCTAAACAGGGGAGAAAAGCGGCACATAGACAAGGGTTAGAATTTGGTCAGTACCACAACAGATTCCATTTTGTGGCGTTTTCTTTACGGAACAACTACGCCTTCTCGCACGTGCACACTCACCCACACAAAACAGATTTATATACATGGCTAGCATCAACAACAATGAATCAGACAGTTACCATAGGCTTAACATTTTGTACTCAGGAGTTAATAGCTCCTCTTCCCCTCTAAACAAGCTCTTATTTCTTTTGGCAACATAAGTTGTCATAGTACCATAATTCATTATTTCTAGCCAAAATAAACCTCAAAGACCACATATTGACCATGGATATCTGGTCAATTGTCGCATCGTCTATCTCAGTGATTTAGATACCTTAAAACACCATAGACAATGAATTCATTAGATCATGTCCCCTATCAAAATTAGAGAAGATTTTTGGACAAAAACAGCGGAAAACAGGTTGCAATTGATGTACCTACCATCGGCTGTTGCAGCAGCAGCAGAACCTCCGTTGTCTTCACTTTGAACTGTCAGTTCGTTATTTTGCTCGGCAATCTTTTCTTTGATACCAAGAGCATCTGCAGCTTTTGGAATCTCATCTGGGACTCTAACCTCTCTATCTTTACCATGATTGTTGTCTCTCCCCTGTCTTCCTTTATCTTTTCCTCGCTTGCGCTCTCCTACATGCTCTCTATCATGTTCTTTATCTCTATCCTTCCTCATAGTCCTCCTCCTCTCTTGTACTATACGACGAAGTTCATCTACATCCTTCGTGATAATATCTATAGGTTGAAGCAATGAGAAATCCTCATCCATATCCGTGTCACTCTGACAATGTTGAGCATTAAGTAATAAGCACAAGTTTTTCTTAAATTTAGAGGACTGCAACTTATTCGGAGAAATAGCCAAAGGAAAATATGAAAGGTAAGAAATAGCTTAGCATTCTGACATTATTCAAATTAGCTTCCATCTCCAAGTACTGAAGCCCTTTTTGTACAAAGGTGATAAGGGCGCCAGGAGGAACCAGGTTGCCGTCAATGGGAGATTTGAGGATGCTAGCTTCATATCCTAAAGTAAAAGCTGAATGCGTAAACCCTGCACGAGATCACATTATAGATGTTAAATCACAGTAACCTCTACTCGCAATGCAAATACATAAGACCATCACTATAATATATAACATAGGTGCACCAAGGCACAGATCAATGTTAAGCAACTGAGGCTTTCCTCTGCCATTTAAACGGATTCAAGACATTGCCAGCATTCCCTCAATAGTTCCCTCCTCTCTTCTACCCACTCTACCCATCCCTGCACACTGATAATACCATCTCTACGGCTCTACCATATGGAAGTAGAAAACATAGTTCCCAGTCATCCATAGTTCCTGGCATAGATTTCCCCCCAAATAGCTAAATCCCCTAGTAGAAATACGAAGACGAACATATATCCATATATTTACCAGGCTTCATGACTATTCTCCCTCTATATACTACACAATGGAGCGACAGCCATAAGCAGTCCGGATACAAAGAGGGAACTCTCTCCTTCTCAACTCCTTGAGCATCCGACAATAACACAACAGATCTGAACACCACAAAACAACACCAAATTCCAAAAATATATGAGCATCTTCACCTACGTCTCACCACCGTCCAACAAAGTCCAGCCAGAGATTATATTTCAAAACCAATAGGGTGTCAAGTTTAACACCCTATTTTCTCCTTACAAAATTACTTTCTAGCTAGATCCAAGCCAACACCAAGGCTAGCCTAGCTTGGCCGCAAGGACAAAACTAGGCTACTCCTCGACTACTATCATTACACCAATGTTCAATCAGCTATAATCCTTCTAACTCCAGTCAATCCAAGGATTCAACTTAACCTAACCAATCCTCACAATCACAATCAAAACCCTAGCCACAATCCTCCACCGCACATCAACTCAAACCTCCCAAAAAAAAACACACCAAATCAACACAAACACGAAATCGAAACACGAGGATTGGTACCGAAATTGTGGCTAGGTACCGACCTGATTCCTGAAGGTACCGAAACACGAGGTAATTCAACTCAACCGAACTCACAGACGCCGCCATCGCCGCAACTAAAATCGACGGAATCCTACGCCGCCGCCATCGTCGTCTCCTTCGAAGAATTGGAGATTGGACGCCGGTGAGGGAATCGCAAGAGCGAAGCGGAGCGGTTACGAGTCGGGTGAATGTGAAGGGTTGGTGCTGAAATTTTGGCAAGTTTTTGACCGTGGAGAGAATTGTGGGTTTTGTTATGGAAAGGATTGGGCTAAGTTGTGGCTTGGTCCAATACAATCTTTTCCTTCAATGAAATTTTTGAATTAAAATTGGTTTTACATTTTAGACAAGTCTGGATTAGAAGTTGAAATAAGGTAGTAAATCTATTTGCTTGGTTAGAATCTTTTTTTTTGTGCATTGATCGATAATATTTATATTGTTTTTTATTTTATGATGTGTATATCGATTTTATTCTTCTTCTCTATATCCATCCAAAATCATAATCATTTTAGGTATGAAAAGTCATACTACATCCATCCGTCTCATATAGTTTGTAATTTTTTGATCGAGTACGTATATCGATATAAAATTTGGCATATGTATAACGATGATCAAAATAATTTTTTATAGGTTTATCGTAAAACATTAATGATTGCATAACTTATGTACTTCAACCTAATACATATTGCGGGACGATCAGACGTGATTTGATATGAAAACTAGATTTATATTCATACGTATAAAATAATACAAAATACGTATATGTTGAACACTCTAATTAATCAGATTTCGATTTATTTATTTATTTAAATATGTTACTCAAGATATATATAAATTCATTGCATTTGTTTTTATTGATTTTCTCTTCACACGACTTTTTTATAATAATTGTATGGGATTTCAACTCATTATCAAGGAATAAGTGTCATAATGTATGCATTCACTATTGAGACACTAGTACTGTATTTGTTTTCAGGATGGATACACGAGTACTCTTCTTGTTTAAGAATAAATATAATATTTCATATTTTATATTATTTAATATATATTTTAAGAAATTTTGTTAATCATTTTAACGATTTAAAAAAATTACATCATTAACACTGAAATAAATAATTAAAATATTATTAATATTTTATGATAATTTTATAGAAGATAAAATTTAATAATCTTATATTAAAAAATAAATTTTATCTCAATAAATATTTAAATTAAATCATAATTATTCTGACATGAAAGACAGTTTTGTTGGCCTTCACAGTAATGACGGCTAAATTCGCGCAAATAACGGACCATTGGTCATGGTCAATGCTCAATTCCTCTAGGGTTCGAAGAAAATCACTCGTGTCTGCTTTTCTCATCACCATCTTCGAATTCGAATATGCGGTAAGTTTTCAATCGCCATCTCCCTCATTCTCGCAGCCAAAGCAGCAATAAAAAATCAATAGCTGGATGATTGCTTATTATCACGTTGGAATATGTAAGTTGTAGCCAGTGGATTGATTTTGCAGTCGTCGACAAGGTGATCGAAACCATAAATTATTTTGAAAATCACGCCACTCGATGAACATATGTGCAGGAGGATTTTCATAGATATCGGTTTGCACACTTAGTAGGAAACCTTAAGTATTTGATTGTTTGGTGTATGTGACTCTTTGACCCTTTGATGCGGAAGTTTTGGGAGGCCCGAGAGGTCCCTTGACAGGTTGCAAGACTATTGGAGGCCTCTCTCCTTCGAAGGTCGACTTAGGGGGCTTTAGTCGAGGAACTGGTTTATGCAACGTCGGGCACTTGGATTCTTCGAAGGTTGACTTGGGAGGCGTGAGAGGTCTCTTAATGGGCTGCAAGACGATTGGAGGCTTCACTTCTTCTAAGGTCGACTTCGGAGGCCTACGAGGTCTATGAACCGGTCGCAAGGCATATGGAGGCTTCTCTTCTTCGAAGGTCGACTTGGGAGGCCTGAGAGGTCCCTTAACTGGTTGTAACACTATTGGAGGCTTCTTTTCTTCGAAGGTCGACTTGGGATGCCTGAGAGGTCCATGAACTGGTCTCAAGGCTCTTGGCGGCTTGAACTCCTCGAAGGTTTTCGGGGTCTTAAAGGGACTTTCTCGTCGACATTTGTGGTCTCTTCATTCTTTGCTTGGATTTGAAGCAAGAAAGAGAGCAAAATGAGGAAGATTAAGGGGAGGTGTTTTGGAAATGAATATACCATACGTCGGAACGAGCTACCTCTATTCCCGAGAAAGACTTCAGGGGAACCGCTCAGATTCATTATTGGAAAAGCCGATCATGATTGACGAAAGCTTTCTGCTACCTGCTATCTCCTTTCACTCTTGCTGGCTTCTTTTTTATATAGGGCAAGGAAGCGATTGATGGAGATGATGGAGCACTATATGTTGATTGTTCGTTGATGAAGTGTTCATATAGAAACTGATGATCCTTGGCATGCTACCCCAAATGGATAGAGATGAAGGAGAGTGATTTCAGAGTCTGAGGCGGTCATCTTTTCTCTTGCTGGTGTCCAAAAGGAGTCGATGTTTGTTGTCACAAGACAATCAGGTAATGATTTTTTGATGCGTACTAGAACACCTTATTTGAATTCCAGTCTCAATTCTGGACCTTTTTGCTGTTAGGTACTCACTCGTTATTCTGATTCAAAGTTGGTGATGGGCGAATTGACACAATATGAACTTCAAGATCTAGGTCGATGTATGTAGAGGTTTGTGTATTATCTCAGATTTGTTCTTACATGTAGTGATTTTTATGATCTCACTATGTAACGCTTTTTATTTTGTAATGATAAATCCGGACTGGATAACGGTAAATGTTGCGTGATGACAGGACTCTATTAATTAGTCCATCGAGGAAGAGAAAGCAGAAAAAAGAACATTGGACCTGTTGAAAAATAGAACCTGGATGATACTGAGCAGAGGTTAGTATTTTTGTCCTAGTTAAACTAAGAAATGATAGTTTCGCCAGTGAGTCAAGTTACACGATCTGTCTCGTGTAAGCCTGTGCTGCATATTATTATCATGGGGGATATGTGTGTTACTCGAGTGGCTCGGGGGTTTCTGAATGTGTAATTTGATGATGGCGACTTCGATAAGTTTAACAAAAAGCTTGCCTGTGCAGGGCATGGAGAATACCATGAAATCTTGAAATATGCTCTGTGCTCTGAGAATCTTTTATGGTCAGTTGCGATATCAACAGTGAGCCTAGGCCGGGGATCATCCCCACCCCATATGGTAAGTCGCTAAACCAACTCCTCCAAGAAGAAGGTAGGTCAAGGGATCAAAACCTTTTAATGCGGAGCTACTTTGTAGTGGTGAGTCCGTCAACGAAAGCTGGTTTAAAAGGTCCTCCAGATTTACGGATTATTTGGTTGACCAAAGGGCTCGGGATTTCCTTTTAAAAAACAGTCGAAGGATTTCCATGCTCAATTCCCGATTCAACATCTTTGATACTTGCTTCGCGGAAGTGCTCGACTCCCGATTCAACATCTTTGATACTTGCTTCGCGGAAGTGCTCGACCCGAAGAATAAATCAGACACCAGGCACATGTATGCACGCATAGTTGTGACATTGAACCACAACTGGATTTGATATGGAGAAGAAAAAATCGGTATTTTTATTATTTTATTTCCCAAAAAAAAAATCTTGTTTTTATTTAAAATCCGTTTTTCCTAATATGAATTTTTGGAATTAAACCCGAATTATGGATTTTTTCTGAATTATTTGCATTTCTTATGAAAAAAAATCGGATACAGCACCCACAATCAATAATTAACCAAACTTTACAGTGAATTTATTTGCAGTAATTTATTGCGTGATGACACTCCAATAAGACTCCAAGGTTCTTTTTGCGATCCTCCTCAAGTTTTAGGCCATCGTTAAAGAACTCGAACTCAATGCCTGAATTGGATGTGGAGGTTGCTAGTCCGTGGTGGCTAGGGTGACTTTGAGGCCCTTTGAGGTTAGGATCTTTGCGAAGCTAAGCATCGGGTTTGTGTGGCCTTGGTATGGCAATGAGACCATTAGGACATGAAGGTTTCGGTTTGGATTTTCCACTGATGAAGAAAATTGGAAAGGGTGAATATTAAACAATGGCACAAAAGGAGAATACAATGGAGAGAAAAATGAGTTACTTGAGGACGCAAGGGAAAGGAAAGGGGAGATTGGTTCAATACGAGCCGTTTTGCTCCAACGTGGAGACAAGTTTAAAGAGCAATTTTTCCATATATGTTTGGATTTGGAGTTATCTATGATTTTCCATTTTGGGTATTTTAGATTAAACAATGCCATTATATGACTCCGTCATCAACAAACACTTGAATTTACTAAATTTGGATCTTGATTCTCATATTCTTATAGGAAATCTCGTTGTCGTCCGCAACAGGATAAAACTACAAATTCTTCAATTCTTTATAAAAACACTCAAATGGTTGTTCGTGTCTCAAAGTTAGATTAGATGACAGTTATTCGTGGAGTATCAAGTATAAGAAAGAGAGTTTGCGAAGACAATCTAAAAGTGACAAACACCTCATCTCCAAAAAAAAGTGATGTTTTCATTACGTGTCCTTAATATTCCTCATTTTTTCTTTGCTGAATTCCGGTATGCTTGATGTTGTAGATTAATTGCTATTCATATTTCCTTCCTCGTGTAATGAAGATAGTCAACATAGATCAGGAAATGACAAAGCTAGGAAAGAAATTGAGAGATCAAATAGTGGTAGATTGAGACAATAAAGGTTAAAAGGTCATCTTCTGTCTAATGTTGGTTTTTCTATTTATGAGAAAATAAATACGTTTAAGATTAAAATCAACGTTATCCCCAATCTTCAACAACTACATCTAATCTCCCTATACTTATGAATTTACTAGATCTTTTTACTCCAAGTGAGTCAAAACTATTGCATACATATAAGTACATTAAAAGATCGTTCGAGACATTTTCTTGTGCTTTGTATGTAGTTTAGTTAAGGAGAATATGAAATTGCAACGACTACAATTACTTCTTGTCTATCTCAACATGATGATCTACAAATGATCTAAATATATTATCCTAACCGATGGATAATTATATATGTTTGTCAAATTATAATGGATTAAACTTTTACGAACAAAATCACATTATAATATACGGAGTATTTTTTTCGTTTTATAATTTTTGTAATACTTTTCTTTTCATATATTATTCTATAACCAATATAAGAAACTTCGTTAATCATGTAAACGATACGTTTTATATTTTCTATTGTCTCAATATTATAATATATTATATTTATTATCATTAATATTTCATGATTTAAAAAAAAAAAATATTTAATCATTTTATAAAATATCTTTTTAATACAAAAAAAATCAATTAACTACTACCATTTCACACCCTTGTCTGTCTGCTGTCAATTGACTACAGACAGCTTGTAGTCTGAACTCATCTTTCACTTTTTGCTTTTGGTGCTTAATTTTAAGTGCACCGTAAATTTTACAAAGTCGCTTGTTCTCAGTCAAGTCAATCACTGTGTAGGGAAAAAAACTAAACCGGTGATGGGAAGCCCCAACACCGAAGCCAATGACAAGGTGGCCGATTCCGCCGCCACCGGCGACCTTTCCGTCCGTCTTTACAATCAAGGAGAAAGAGTCCTCGCTTTTCATGGACCGAATATGTACGACGCCAAGGCACGCATTTCTTCGCCTCTCTTTGGTATTTTCTGTTTCGATTTGTGCTTTAGGGTTTCGGATTTCGAGGTGTAGTAGAAGATGGAGGAGAAGAGAGATTTTGATTGTTGTGTGTGGACATTGTTGATTCTATAAGGTGAAGTAAGAAAGGGTTTTGGAGTGGTATTTGTGTTGAGAATGTGTGAGTTTGTGGTTCCTCACATTGACCGTGGAGAATCAGAACATCAATCGTGGTTTTGAGTTTTGAGTTTCGAGTTGTAGATGATGGTGATGAAGGAGAGTAGAGATTTTAATTGTGTGAGCTTGATTGATGTGTGGATGATGTTGATTGTGTGAAATGAAGTGAGTTAGGGTTTTGGAGTTCTGTTTGTGTTTAGAATGTGAGAGTTTGTGGTTTCTCAGGTCGACCGTGGAGAAGTACAGCAATCAGCAGTTATATGTGCATGAATAACTTGTGATTCTGTGGATAGCGTTTCGAGCTGAAGCTGAGTCCAGTTCATGTTTGTATATTACTCTATTTTGTTGTTGCAATTTGTACTCGGGTTTTGAGTTTGGGATTCTAGTAGATGATGGAGGAGAATAGAGATTCCAATTGTGCGATTCATGTGTTGATGATGTTGATTCCGTGAAATTAAGTGAGTTAGGATTTTGTAGTGTTGTTTGCGTTGAACATGTGTGAGTTGGTGGTTCTGACATCAAAGAGTAGTGTATATGTGTGAACAACCTTTAATCCACTAGCTTAGCTGTTTAAGTTGGAGCCGTGTCTAGTTCAGCCATCTATGCTACTTAATCTCAGTTTGCGGTGTTAGGACTCCATCAGTTGAGATTCTGTGAGAGTTTGCGATCTTGCTTGGTTTACATGGGGGCAGCGTGCTTATGAAGTCATTGAGGAAAATGCTAGGGGTACTTGTTGCGTTGTTCATTCGATACTCTCGTTAGGGGTACTGATGGTTAATAAATCAGGTTCGTGTCTGATGAATGCCTGAGTTGGGCAATGTGCTGAAAGTTGAGTTTAAAATGGAGCGCGAATCGGACATTTGCAGTTAGGGATATTGTAGTACTTGATGTAGAAGATGCAATGTTTTTTTTTCCCTTTTCCATAAAATTGAAGTGTGGATGACAGGAAGTTGGCAGGTTAAGGTGTTATTAAGGATTTTCTTTTATTTTCTTTTTTTCTCCTGTTTCCTACTTCTCTTTATTTTTCTGATTAGTTGTATTGTACCTTGAAGGTTCTAAAGGTGGAGCTTCAGGGTAACGAGTGGAAGTACTTTGTTCACTACCTTGTAAGTATTGGCAGACATGTTTATTTTCTACTTGCTGTTTTTATGATCTACGGAAAAATGCAAAAATAGTAGTATCTGACAGTGAGCTAGAGTGTCATGTGCAGTTGATCTTTTCTATTATTTTCTTGCGATGGTAGAGTTGACAAGGAAATATTTTCTCTATGTAACCTGATGGGTCTTTTTTGTTTCTCATTGTTGCAGGGTTGGAACAAGAAGTAAGAATTATCAAAATGTGGTTGTGATCAATGGCTCCAGTAACTGATGGTTCTGATTCTTTGATTATAACTTGATAGTTCGAAAATTTATCCTTAGCATTGTGGTCTTCCGTCCTTGTTAAAACCCCAAACTCCCAAAGTAGATTCACCTATTCCTGCAGCCACTCTGATCCATTATATTCATGTATGTTTCTGTCATGTATTAGTTTATTCAAGAGATTGTGCCCATCTCAATTTTGTTTGCAGTTCACTTAATTATTTCTCAGTCCAGCAATTTATTCCATTGGTTAGAATGTGCCATCCTTTCAACTTAACCATCCTTTTGTGGGCATTGATGCCGAATTGACTCTCTACTGCTTTCTTTATTCTACCCCAAGCTTCACTAATTTTGCTCCATCTTTTTCTCTTGCTATATTTATTCAATATGTTGCTAAATGATTTGTAGTCTTTCCACAACTTAGTTCAAGGATAAGACCTAAGTTATAATGTGTTTATCATGGTCATGTGTTGGACAGTTGGGATGAATGGGTTGTTGCAACTCGCCTCGTGAAACGTACAGAAGAAAACATCCGGAAGCAGCGAATTCAGAGATATGGTAATGCAAACAAAGCCAAAAAGCTCAAGTGGTTTGTCTTTTACCTTGTATTTACCCTGTAATAAATAATCGTTTGGTTACTACAGTATTTCAATGTCTTAGTGTAACAGTGTTCTCCCAATTTGATTGTACACCCTTACTGGAAGCCCGGAAATGAAATAATTGGTGGTGGTTCCTTGAGAAGTACCCCCTTTGAACCCAAAACCTACTGTCCTTTAGATCATCTTCAACATGCACATCTTCCTTGAGTGATGGCCAAGAAGAAGCATGATCAATGGCTGTTCCCACAAAGTGGATGACTGATTTCGCTGACCTTGTTAAGCTCTAATTATTTTTAGTGTTCCCTTTGCTAATATTGACTGGTTATTCATCCTTTGCCTTGTCTGTAGCGAAAATTTCCCATTTCATTGTATATCCAAGGGAGGGTTATTTTTTTAATTGTTGTCTTCCATCCCATCTTTGAACAGTCTCTTTTATCCCTTAATTCTAATTCTTTGGTTGACCAGCAGTATAATTTTAGTTTTTTCACCTTTGTAACATCCATCGCGATGAATTAGTTCAATTATAATTTATATTTTTGCCTCACATCACTTGGTGAATAGACATGAGATTATTATGGTCTCAAGCAGACGTGCATCGTATCATTTTGAACTATTAACATTGTGTAGCTGTAGATGCCTTTTCAACTTCAAATGGTTCTTTCATTTACTTTGCCGGGCTCGTTGTCTTCATTTGATGTACAGTGCCTGAAGATGCTAAAGCAGACAAAGAAGATCCCAAGAACAATGGTAATCTAAATCATTTGCTTTTAAGATTTCTTCTCCTATAAGAGCCTGCTTGCACCTGAGTTAAATGGTAGTACTAACAAGTTTTTTTGCTTTGTCTTAGCAATTGGCTTTCTGTGGGGTGCTAATTTATTTATCATGTCTCTTGTACACTTTGATGTCTAGACTGTTGGGGGAAGTTTGACATTGACTGTGATATATTCTGGTTACACTAGTAACTTTCTGGGTTTTTATAAATGCAGTTGCAAAAGGGAAAAAGCGGAAGATTGATTTTGTTGTTGAGGTTTGGAACTTTTAATTTATGTCTTTCCCATTTATTAACGGTATCAGGATGCTATTATGCGTATGATATTATTGACATTATTTGACTCTAACTTTGGCTTCTAAACTCTCCGCTCGTCAATTCCCCTTCTTCAATTCTCATTAATATCTTGATTGATGTACTGTTATGTGGCCGTGGGAATCATAGTCATGCCTGAAGTGACACCACAGGTAGCGGCTATCTAGTTAACCTCTGCAAAAGATCTATGGCGCATTTACAAGTTATTGATGTTATAGTTTTTCCAATTGCTGAGGACTGTTTTTGTTCCCTCCTTTCAAATCAAGTTGCAAATATGCGGATGGAATTGCATCTTGCCAACATCTTTATAGTCGTCTTTTAGCATATGATACCTTATCGTCACACCTTCTAATGTTTGTATTGGTTTCTCTTTGCAGAAGGATAGAGTTTCCACTGATAAACTTGTCAAGATACGGATTCCCTCTATTTTGAGGAAGCAGTTGGTTGATGATTGTGAGTTTGTTACCAAACAAGATAAGGTAAATTTTATTGATGTGACAATTTTCTTACAATTATGAGTTCTGTGCCGTGTACCATGATCTCACATAGGACATCACGTAAGATTGAAGAGAATGATGCCGTCGTATCATGTAGCCCATCCATGTAATGTGATAAAGGATTGGTTTGTTGTTGACATGAGTTATGTGCCTTTTTCTCTTCGTTTAGCTCTTTGGGTTTTCCTTCCTGATGCCCACATTCATGCTTGCATAACCAGGTTTTAAGCATATCTTGTGCTAAAGCTGTTTTCGTTTTAATTTTCTTCTCCACTAAATTTTTGATTTTCTGAACTGGCTAAGTATCGTTCTATGGTTAACATATAGCAATTTATGTAGGATATCAATATTTAGTAATGTATCATACTTTATTTGGGACAAAGGGAGTATTTGTTTTCAAGTGTCGCTTGTGCTCGACATTTTGCGTCGTTTTTTTCTCACATGCAGTACCTTTGAACGTATTTTGACATCCTAACTATTAATTCTGTTGAAATGTTCTTTGCAGCTTGTCAGGCTTCCTCGTTGTCCAAATGTGGACGAGATATTGAAGCAGTACCTAGAGTATAGATCAGATAATAAGGATGACCTGTAAGTAATTGTGGAGTGCGCATTGAGAAGTTCCATTTTTGCTCGTCGTTATATGAACGCATGTTCTATTTTTGCTCGTCATTATATGAACGCATGTTCTGGTCGGGTCGTTTGGTTTAGTGTTTTATTAAGTTTTTCTCTATGCTTGCTGGTGTAAAATGGTTACATGTTAGTATTTGTTATGGATGGGATTATTACCATGTCCTGCTATGTTGTAGGCCTGATTACTCGGTTGCTGAAGTATTGAATGGCTTGCGCCGCTACTTCGACAAAGCATTGCATATATTACTTCTGTACAAGCAAGAGCGCCGACAGTTTCAAGAAGCAGTTGGCAGTACGGTGTCTCCATCAACTATATATGGTGCTGAACATCTATTACGTCTATTTGGTATGTCTGCTGTTGCTTGAGTGTTTATTTTTACATACTATTTCGTTTGGGGCATGTTGTTTCTTCACCCTCCACTGCACTTTTGGCCCTGTAATTAATGGGGCTATATGAAGGTCGAAGGGTATTAGCAATGGGGCGGGTTGCAATGGAGGAGTAGCATCGTGGATGCTCAAGTCATTCTGGGCAGTAATTCATCATCACTGTTTACATGGTTCAAAAGTTAATACTTGGATAAATTTTGCATTTCTATATATTTTGCGTAATAATCATGGACCCTGGTGGTTGCAGTTAAGTTGCCAGACATACTGAGCAGCTTGAACATGGAAGAGGAGACGATAACCATGTTGCAGTTGAAGCTGACGGAGTTTCTCAAGTATGACTCTCATCTTGTATTCTTATGCTTACGTTCAGTGCTTCTAGTAGCCTTTGATGACTGTTTCACGTCTTTCTGTATGTGTGAAAGCTCTGATAGTGTAAACTGATTACACCATCGTACCAGGATCGTTGATAAAGAAAGGTAGAAACTAGTACTAGCTTATTAGTTTATTTTGTGCATTGAGGAATATTGGCGAGAGTTTCTTTGACTGGCCCTTTCAAGTTTGACTCTCCAGTTCTCATATCACAGGAAAAAATTATATCCAAATAATCCTGTTAAATACAGGGTGTGGGGAGGGTATCCCTGTTAGACAAGATAATATATACAGTCCTTACTCCTATAATTATATATAATTATATAGAGAGGTTGTTTTCTGATGTCTTTTCATATCAACTACCCTAAAATCTGAAGGTACAAAGTGAAGCACACAATGTGTTATAACGCTGACCAATTAGTTTGCTGATGGTTTGAGCAGCAAACAGATTCGGCAAGAATCCCATTTCTGGTAGTATGATCTACAAAGTGAATGTGGCTCTAATTTATCTTTTTAGTAAATATTCAGTGGTGGAGAATAGGATTACTGTTTTACGTGTGTATCTATCCATTATTTTCAACAGGTGATATTTAGAAGCTCAACCTTGTCTGGTTTATCCAGGTTTATGGAGATGAATCATAGTTCTTTCTTCCTCTCTTCATATGATGAATCTAAAGCTGCTGAAGGATCTGGAAAGGGAAAAGATGTCTGAACGTCGTACTTTATTTGTAGCCAGAGCATCGCCATCATTTGTTTTGCGAAGCTATTCAGAAGTTCATTTCTACTGGGGATAAGCTACTGGGTTTGATTAGGCACGATGCTGTAAAGTTTTGTTACGCCTAGGAACGTAGAGCTGTTCTTCTGCGGAATTCTTCATCATCATTGGATGTGATTCATGCAACACTTCGGCTACTGAACCGTAATCTTAACAAGGATCTTGCCCCCGGGCTCTGAAATTGTATCCTGAATGCGAAATGATTGAGATGGCGTACTATGCCCTCACCATGTTGACATGATGTTGTCATAGCTATACTCTTTATTGTAGCTGGTTGAGACAACCTTCTTGGACATGGATGGACTTATTAAAGTATCTCTCTCCTTATATCTCAATTTTATACAACCGATTTTATCGGTATGAATTTTAATTTATGTCATGAAATAATTAAATTTTATTTTTCATAATTTTTTTTTGATAGGTCAAATGATTGTGTAAGGGAATTGATATTTTTAAATCGAAATTTAATTTTTTCAAGTCAATGCATTTACAAATATTTTTTTTGATTAAAATATTTTCTCTTATGGCCTGCTTTAACAATAACATAACAAATCTGATTTTGAAAATAGCATTTTCCTTGTTTAATTTATGTAATTAAATCCTTAATTTATTGCATGATTTTCGTATATTGTTGAAAGGAAAATCCAAATGATCATGGAAATTGAGATAGAAAGTCTATATTCACAACCGAAAATTGCACTGCGAAACATTCCAAAAATTTTCGTTGTTTCGTGATATCGTTACACTACGCACTTCCTTTCCGACGGATATATATCACGGGGCTGAAAGAGAGTGAAAATAATGTAAAGGCATATGGATATCTCAAAAACCATTAGAATCATCTTCACCACCACCAAATATAACCCTAGCCGTCGCCGGCGGTCAACTCCTCCTCCGCCCACCGCCGCTGCCGCCGTCGAAGCCTTCGTCGCCGACTCAATGCTGCTCTGAATCTCCGCCATGGAAGCACTCGCTGTAGCTCCCGAAATCACCTCACTCCACCACTCCCTCACCAAACGATCTCAGTTCATCCGGCTCAAATCCACCATTCACCACCAGCGCAATCACCATTGATTCCTCAATCTCCACTCACATAACTCCAATTTCAACTCTCGCATCACTGCCTCCGCCGCCGATCACAGTCACAGTCAGACTCACAGTCACAATCACAACAATCATAATCAGACTCACAGTCACAATCATCATCATCATGATTATGAGCATCGGGGTGAGTATCAGGAGGGAGGGATTAGGTTTACTAAGGCGATTGGGTGGATGGACTTGGCGGATTATCTGAGGGAGAATTTGCATCTCTATTGTGTTTCGGTCGGTTTGTTTGTGGCGGCGGCTGTTTGTCCTAAACTTGTTCCGAAACCGGTGGTTAGGCCAGTGCAGAACCCGTTCATCTTGATCGCGTTCCCGATCGTTGGGGTAAAACTTTTGGTTGCTGTTTGTGTTTGGATTTCCTGCTGTGAAAGTGGTGTTTGCATTCTATGCGTAGTCCATTGGCTTTCATGATAGATAATCTGAGCTCAAATCAATGGTTGCTTCACGAGTAGACGGTTTACGGCTGATGATTGTTTGGTTAATATTTAGGTTTCGTTGGTTTTGATTGTTCGAACCATGGGTAGTTGGATCCATATGTGGTACAATGCGTGCCGAATGCTATTGGTGGCATGATTTTCTTAGGTTTCTCCTTGTGAGTCATCATATGGTTATATATGGGGTGGGAATCTGGTAATTGTGGTTCAAATCCGTGTATGATGTATGTTGTTGCTCACACTAGTTATATGGTCGGTCTGCATTAATGCTTTTAACTATCTGAGGTGCAACCGATGGTTGTGCTATATGTATATATCATTTAAGTTCCAACATTGGTGATGTGTTGGCTGTTTATTTCTGGAGCATTTGGTTGCCTTTGGGGCTGTTGATTGATTGTGTTGTCATTCTGATGCCAGATATCGGCGGCATTTGATGCTCTTGTAGATGTAACTAGTGGAAAGGTGAACATTCATGTTCTTATGGCTCTTGCGGCCTTTGCATCAGTGTTCATGGGTAATCCTGTGGAAGGTGGCTTGCTCATTCCAATGTTTAGTTTGGCTCATATAGGTAGGATTTGCCAATATGGGGCCATTATATTATATTGGGAGGGAATGCATTGATTTTGGCTTGATCTGGTTTTTGTGATCATTCTGCAGCCGAAGAGTATTTTACAAGTCGCTCAATGGTAGATGTCAAGGAGCTGAAGGAAAGCTATCCTGAATCTGCCCTTGTGCTGGATGTTGATAGTGATGGACCAACAAGTATGTCTGATTTGAAATACACGAAGGTTCCTTTGACAGACGTAATGGTTCGTTTATATTTGTTCAAGCCGGTGAGGTATGTCAGGGAATGTTGTTGCTCATCAAGGCATTGCTTTCTCGATGCACTTCCTTGGAAAAAACTTAATTGGAAACTCGGTGATTTTATTAGTCAGTTCCTGTAGACTGAAGTGTCTCAAGGAAGATCCACTGTTACTATAGAGCACTTGACTGGAGAAGTGAAGCAGATGGAAAGGAGTGTTGGGGACAACATTCCAGGTGGTGCGAGAAACTTGGATGGTATGCTGATAGTGAAGGCAATGCATTCTCTTTATTGTTTCTAGTTTAAATTGTATGAATACTCGTGAAAGGATAGCTTGAACAAATTATCCAGGAATGCCAGTGTCTTGGAAAATCCTAGGTTAACATCCCTCTTGCCGATGTTCCTTATGATTTGTTTTTGTTTCTCGTCGCATATCTTGTGTGTGTTGTTGATAACTATGTATGTGTGTAGAGCTTTAAGAGATGTTAGGGAACCAATGGTTTGCTGAGTGACATAAAGTTAGTTGTCATATTTTCTGCTCTTGGCCTTTTGATGTATTAGGATCCCATTATGTGTCATGTCCCATTGTTTACTTCCAGGCATTCAGAGTACATGTTTTTGTACGAACATATTAAATCGATGTTCCTCTTCTTTTTCTTTTTCTTTTTCTTTTCCTTTTTGACTTTATATCTTCTGGTCTGTGTGACTATGACTTCTGTTTCAGGCAACGAAATCATGGAAGGAGTCAACACAATTCTGCTCACTGAAGAAGCCCATCAGAATAAACCCAGGCTCCAAAGGTGGCTGGATGAGTTTGGTGACCGCTACAGAATAGTTGTAGTGGCGGTTGCAGTTGCGCTTATTGGGCCATTGCTTTTCAGATGGCCTTTGATTAGTACATCAGGTAATCTTCCCTCATGCTTATTTATTGTTAGTACTTGCACTTAATTAGAATTGTACCATTTTGTTGTTTGTTTTTATTTTTCTTTTTATCTAACCACTCGTTATAAGCTTTTGGTGTACTTCTATTTGAGCTGAAGTAGAAACCAAGTGTTAAGTGAAGCATCGCAAAACTTTCCCCTATAATGTGCTATTTCGAGTTCTCTTTTCCTCACAATGGTTTGCTTGTATCATGTCTCGTTCATGTTTCGTGATTGGTATGTAGGGTATAATTACTATTACATTTGGTAGTTTAAAAGGCTCCACCTTCCTGTCAGATATGTTTTATGTTTCCCGGAAGCTGATATGGTTAGAGGTTCTTCCATTCATATCTCTTGTGCAGGAAAAGCTACTATTCATTAACTTGAAGGACTTAATGTGTCATTTCACCTTCTCAATGCTTTGAAGATTTGTTACTTAAAGTTTAATCTTTTCTAATTTTCGTTAGAAGTCACTCTTAAAATGTTAGATCACATCTTTTCCTTTTGCATGTGCAGCCTGCAGAGGCTCGATCTACAGAGCATTGGGGCTTATGGTGGCAGCATCTCCATGTGCTTTGGCTGTTGCTCCACTAGCATATGCTACAGCAATAAGTTCCTGTGCGAGGAAGGTAATCTTCTTTTCCTTGGATCAACTGCACCCATCCATTTGGGTTGCCATTTCAAATCTTTGGCAACCCAAATGACAACTTTGACAAAAAAAATGGCAATAAACTCCATACCCATCACTTCTATTTTTCTTATGAAAATGATGAAAGTGCAAGGAGAGATGAAGGATTTGGGATGAATTTGGGTGGAGAATGGGTTCCCAATTGCCATTCTTTTTGGAAATCCAAATAGCAATGCGGTGTTGGTGTGTTTTGCCATTTACGCTGCCAAAAATGAAAATGGCAATCCAACGAGAGTGGGATGGAGTTGCTCTTATAGATACGTGAGTTAAAATCGTACTCGACCCGCATAGAATGCAGGTTCGAAGGTTATATTATGCTGTTTGATGGATCACTCAATTATCTATCATGGAAGACTCGATCTTCTTTTTCTTCTGTCGTCAGGGCATTTTACTAAAAGGTGGTCATGTACTGGATGCTCTTGCTTCTTGCCACACTATTGCATTTGATAAGACCGGAACATTGACAACTAGAGGACTCAAATTCAAGGCCATTGAGCCAATCCATGGACATCGCAGGGTGAGCGATAAAACATAGGTTTCTCCTTGCTGTAGACCAAGTTGTGAGAAAGAGGCTCTAGCCGTAGCTGCTGCTATGGAGAAGGGCACTACTCATCCTATTGGGAGGTATGGGCTTCAAAACATGCTTGTTGCAGAATGAGGTATGGAATTCTGATTTTGTTTAAGTTGTTTTGGGTTGTGCTTTCACGTAAGACTTAGATAGTTTGTTCAATAACTCCAAGCATAAACAACCGGCTGAAAAGCGTTCTCTTGTGGAAGAATGTTGTGGACCTTCCTTTTGTTGCTACGCTTCGTATAGTAAAGCTTTAGCCTTTTTATGGTGAAATTTGAGGAACATGTGAATCTATTTTGCTATGTTAAGCTAGATTTCTGCTGGAACATTTATGTGTTTTGCTAGTTTCTATGGATTTTTGACTTGCAGATGTCCACGGCTTTGGCTATGCTCTAACCTGATGTCTTTGTTTCTTCACTACCTTCCCATTTTGGTTTGCTGCAGAGCAGTTGTTGACCATAGTGTGGGTGAGGATCTGCCCTCTGTTTCTATAGAAAGTTTGGGTCTATACCTGGAAGAGGCCTTTTTGCTACTGTATCCGGTGTTGACGTAATTTATGGGTTCTGTGTGTACATTTAGTTCTTTTCATTGTTTGATCACCCTTCATTTGAAGTTTCTTTGCATTTTGTTAGCTCCAACTTGTTCAATGGAAACAAATTGCAAGTCTCTTGATACTGAATCATATTTCTCATACATAACAATTTGAGATACATAATAATAATAATTTGAGATACATAATAATTTGATCTCAAAAGAAGTGACAGTTTTTTACTTTATAGTCCGGGTTTGAAAGGGATAAGCCAGTGAAAGCAACTTTGGGATCTGCGGACTAAAAAGCTTCACTTTGCAAAACTGAAGAAGAGTCCAAGAAGATCTGGGATGCTGTCACCACATCTTCCTATGGGAAAGAGTTTGTTCATGCGGCTCTTTCAGTGAATCAGAAGGTGCTTCTTTTCTTTTGGATCAGTATAATATGTTTTCTTTGTGAGCATGAAATTGTGATAATATTTGTGCATTTCTGCCGAATTCTTGATGATTAATTTTTTGTGCATTCTATTCTCATACGATCATTTGTTGAGGTGATGAAAATCTCAGCATGGAACATGTGGATATGGCCTCAGAACTACTTGATTGATTCATTTGCTTGATTTGGAGTTCTTGTTCATTTGTTGAGGTGATGAAAATCTCAGCATGGAACATGTGGATATGGCCTCAGAACTACTTGATTGATTCATTTGCTTGATTTGGAGTTCTTGTTCATTTGTTGAGGTGATGAAAATCTCAGCATGGAACATGTGGATATGGCCTCAGAACTACTTGATTGATTCATTTGCTTGATTTGGAGTTCTTGTTCATTTGTTGAGGTGATGAAAATCTCAGCATGGAACATGTGGATATGGCCTCAGAACTACTTGATTGATTCATTTGCTTGATTTGGAGTTCTTGTTCATTTGTTGAGGTGATGAAAATCTCAGCATGGAACATGTGGATATGGCCTCAGAACTACTTGATTGATTCATTTGCTTGATTTGGAGTTCTTGTTCAATTATCATTCTTGATAGCAAATTTTGATTCAGGTGACTCTGTTCCACTTTGAGGATACTCCTAGACCGGGGGGTTTAGATGTCATTTCATTGCTGCAATCACATAGGTTTCGGGTGATGATGTTGACAGGCGATCATAAGTCTAGTGCATGGAGAGTGGCTAATACTGTGGGCATCAGTGAAGTCCACCGTGACCTGAAGACCGAGGACAAGCTCAATCATGTGGCACGTATATCATGAGAAGCAGGTAGAGTCTGATTTAGGTTATCCTGTCATTTGATTGTGTTAATGCCTGTCATGTGAGGTCTCTCATGGTTGTTACTGGGAATTCCATATGTCTACTCATTAACCATACCAAGAGCTACTGGTTTGGTCTAGACAGATCTATTCTTTTGTTGACTAAAACCCGCAAGCTGCCTTATGAGATCTGTTGGTGAGAGATTCAGTCTTTGCTCTGAATATCATAGTTATTTAGTTAGAAGATCTTTTCCCTAATTGATAAAGCCCATGTATTGGGCAACAAGCATGCTTCTCTTGTGTGGTGGCGCCTGTGAAATAAACACACGGGAATTACACAAATCAAAAGTTGAGTCGAGTAATGGTTTTCGGCAGGGGGAGGCCTAATAATGGTAGGGGATGTAAATGATGCACCAGTGCTTGCTGCCGCTACAGTGGGGATAGTCTTGGCTCGACGTGCTAGTGCCACGGCTGTTGCAGATGTACTGTTGCTGCAAGATAACATTTCTGGTGTTCCATTTTGCATTGCGAAAGCTCGTCAAACAACTTCACTGGTATTCAACATCACCTCTTCCTCTTTTATCTGTCTTGTAAAGTTGCTATGCTAACAGTTCTCCAAATTTCGTCTCTTGTAACAGGTCAAGCAAAATGTCGCACTTGCTTTAACCTGCATGATTTTGGCTTCCCTTCCTTCAGTCTTGGGGTTCCTTCCTTTATGGTTGACGGTAAGACCATGTGTTTTTGCTATAGTTGCGCATTTTAGGTTTTGACGTTTTGTATATTTTCTTTGGTAGAGTAAGTTTCTCACATGGTATGGGCCAAATATAACTAGAAGTGTGAGTTTCAAATCCTATATGGATGGTTCGATCCCATAGAGCGTTTGTCTGAGCAAAACATATATAGATAACAAATAATAGAATTACCACATGCCTGGTTTCATAAAGTTGGTTTGAACATTGCATGTATCTGGGAACTTGTTATCTCCCTAGCAGGATACAATTTTTAGATGCAGGTTGTTTCATAGCACCTAAACCTGATAAAAAGAGATGCGATCCTAAGATGTTTGATTCCTGTAAACTCTTTACCCGCCTCGTGTGACTTTCTGTATGCAGGTACTTCTGCACGAAGGAGGGCACGCTTATTGTGTCTCAACTCAGTTCGTGCGCTAAAACACCCCACATGGTCCTGGGAGAAGGATTTCCAGTACCTCTTCAACAAGTTCAGAGCTACTGTATTGGATTTACGGGGACAATTTTCAACGCCAGGCTCCGCCCGAACTACTCAGCTTTCACCTCTGTCCTCCTTTTGGTATCATTACATCTAATACATCTCTCGATACACTGATTCTGAGGCTCAGGATTGTGTACATGATTAGTGATTTGTACATTCCTGTTACTGATATATCATACGCTGATCTGTGTCACATGGTCACGTACATGACAAGTCATTTTGTACATTCCTGTAACTGCTGGATGATTCTGTGATCTAATGTCCTGTGATGATTAGTTTTCATCTTGGGATTGAATCTATAAATGGGCATCATAATTGGTCTATTTTAGATGCAAATGAAATTCTCTTGATGAACTTGACTTCGAGATCTTGTATATCTCCCTAGTATTTGTCTAATCAGCCCTAGATCGTTGTGACTTGGTCTAGGTATATATCCATCGGTGGTGTACAAGTGATGTTTACTGTTACTCTTTTGAGTTATGACGGATCTGTGCATTGGTGAAATGCAGTTCTATCATCCAATCAGTGACAGTTCCATGTGAATTTAGATTCTGGTAACCATCGGATCTCTTGTATTGGCGCATTGAATCGTACAGAATGGAGGAAGAGGACACTTCTCGTCATCTACATCTAGAAAACGATAAGATGTAATCGAAACCAAAAACACTTTTATGTAATAAAATTACTCTTATGTTTTACAAATGAATCTAAAAATATAGTACTCGTATGAGATAGGATGCAGAAACTATAAACTATTATTTTGATTTTATGTTTTCGTTTCATCCGTTTAAAAAACATGTTGTAAATCATAAACAATCATTTTTATTTCATCAGTCATTAAAAAAAACATGAAACAAAAACATACATAGGAGACGTTCTAGTTTTGCAAAGTGACCTTCGTCAGAAGGTCTGCTTACTCGACTTTAAAGAATAGCTGACTTTAGATACTCGGGATTAAAAAAAAGTTTAAACTTTCTCTCCAGTCAAAGCTGTTACGTAAAGTGAATTTGGTTGAAGTGACAATGAAATGGATAGACATTTTGAATGCATAATAATAATAGTCCTCTAAATAAACAGTTGTGGTTATGAGAACAAAGGTGTGGCAAAACAGTGGTTTAGAAACACAAGCTGTCTAATACTTTAACAGAGCACAAGAAGAATGCAAATAACGACACCAAAGAAAATGAAAGCTTAATCAGGTGTTACAATTCGCTCCACGTCGTTGTTGATTATCCGCTAAGCAAAACCTTCCTCTTCCAAAATCTATCATAGATTACAACATTTATGATCTTTACACAAATCAACAAAACATAGCTATATGTGTCGATATATTATAGTTGACTGGTCCAAACTTCGAATATTTATGTGGTTGTTTAATGAAGAAAATGAAGATGATCATTACCATCATTATGTGTCTGTGGTCACCTGAAACCAAAACCAACGAACCAATCTGCGCGCTTAAACAACCAATTTTCTTTTTGCTTCCAAAGTCTTTCTACACCATACATTTTCAACAACTAATTGTTCCTTCTGCATCTTGAGTCCTCTAACAAGATTGCGATGTTTTCCTTTCATGGCCGTATCATAGAAATGTTAAAACTTTTCTTATTATGAAAGTGTTGGATTAATGAACTCATATTATATGTATCTGGATAATTTAATTATACGAATTAATTGTATGTTATGTGCTATCTTATAGTTTGGTCCAACTATTAGTTGGCCAATACATCATCATATAAAGTATATGTTCCAATTATGCAGAACCATTATATATGTGAAGGTTATGGTCCCCGGTTGAGTATACGTTACATCTTTATAGCATCACATCGCGAGAAAGAGAAACCCTAGCGTGTGTATCAAGTGGAAGATATCCTAACCATATGCGATTTTCAACCCGGATTAAAGATTTGCACTTATATGGATTCAGGTACATTTCCGCTTATGATTTGTTCTAAATAATTCGATATGAAGGTTACATTATTTATGGAATTTATTCCAATAGAAAGTTCTTCGTATGTTAACCCTAACCCCACGACCCGAGTAGACTTTATTAAGTCATCTCTCGTTTGTTATGATAAAATCCCCTAAATCAACAAAAATTCATCACACCTACAAGTCACCCGAGCTGTTGCTATCATTATGGATAGGTTCGAGTATTAAAATTACTGTGTTGTCCATTCTTTTGGTTGCTCGTCCTTTATTGGTCCGATTCCGATTTCACTTCTCACCTTTTCTTTCTTCCTGTGTTTGCCTTAGGCTGTTTACAATCTTTGCATGGAACATGTTGGTTCATGGTGAAAGGATAGAAAAATGGAAACAATGATTTCCATAATCTAAACTGAGCCTATCAAAGATCAATATTCATTAGTGTCAACAAGAATGCCAATTATGGTTGTTTCGTTTTAACTATTCTCTGCATAATGTAGTAATCTTCCGTCGCCTGATTTAAATCACGGATAATCACTTCTTAAGCGTGGGTAGTAAACGTCGTCTTTATTTCATTGTTTAGTAATCCATGTGAGATCGATATAACAGACCTAGAAAGATAACTGTTTTCTGTTCATGTTTCGATCTTTAGAGAAATTTCTTAATCCAAGAATGTAGCTGTAGAGGGTGGACGGTGGTGGCAAAAACCAGCAACTTGCTGCTCAAAAACAAAAATCATGTCTCCCGATGAAAGCAACCGCTAAAATTTCCTATGCATATAGTGTGGCCTCTATGATCCCAACTTGCTTGCATTTCTGTGGCAGCCATTTACCACGTGTTTTATGCTACATCACTTTTCATGGTTGTTAGAGATATTAAACACATATCGAATTTTGGATAAAATCTGTAATAATATAAATTGATCATGGGTCTTTTCTCCTATAACCAATTGATTTCAAGAATAAAACTCGTGTTTTTTATAAACTATTAGAGTCAGGCCTACACGCGTTGGATTATTCGTCACGCGTGTTTCACGTCACCCGATTATTAGTTCGTGAGGGGATGTGTTAGATATACTAAACCCACATCGAACAGGTCTATTAACGTCTCGAAACATTGGCGAAGCAATTATGTTGTGACTTTGCTGTTGATCACTAGAAGTCATCTATGGTTATGTTGTTTTATCTCGAGTTAACAATGTGTTTTCAGGTCAGAGGAGTAACGTTCGGTTTACTGTTCTTGGCTAGATCGACTCTTTCTGGTAATGTTCGTTTCACTGTTCTTCTTGCTTTAGTTCTGTGTTTACCAGGTTAGCAAGTCGGATGATATCAGCCTGATGTTTTGCAAGTATTTACAGTTGTGCCGAAAGATAAGTTTAGTGGTTTGTCTAATTTTGCGCTACATTTCTGCTCTACTTTCTACTTCAATGGCAATTTGCTCGACACATTATAAACTTTTCTCAACTTAGGCAATAGGGTTTACTCTTTTCTTAAACATAGACTTTGCATCGTCAAGTTGGCGTATCCTATGTAATCTTTTAACTTACATCTTAGAGTGGGGAGAAGGGGTTATCTCCGAGGCTGTCGAAATAACCTAGTAATGTTACTACTCCTACTGGATCGAAACCTAGTAAACGTAATTGACTCATAATTTTGTGTTGTGATTCTCTTAAACACGTATAAACTTTTGGGTCCATTTCGGATTTTCCTTTCTTGGCTGTGAAGCTTGAGGCTTGAAGTCCTCTGTTTTATGCTTCCTTGGTCTAGGGAACATACTTGTTTTTTGTAGGTTGAATCTTGTGGATGTGATCAGGCGGCTTAGTGTTTGTTTTTGACACGACTGTGTTATAAGCTAATGATAGTTATGGTTCAATGAAACTTATTATGGTCGTCATTGATGTTTTTTTGTTGGCTATGTTGAGTTGAGAGTCATCTTAGTGACATTAATCATAGATCATCATCTAATAAAGAAATATCTAGTTTGTGGTTTGTGGTCATAACTAGTTGGTTCTTTACTCTGTTCTTAAAATACACTTTCATCGCCTTGGAAGGTTGTGCCACTTCTATTATCTAGAAGACCAAATGTCTGTGTTCATTCAGTCGACTATACGTTTGAATTGCTGAAATGTTTTGTTCTCCTGCCATAAACTTTCAAACTTTGGTCGGTTAATTAGAAAATTTCATATCAATTCTATCAAAATATCTTTTTTAATTTCTATTGTGTCTCCATCATTTCCGTGATATATTTTTTTTTAATCTTGGCTTTTCTCTTACTTTCTTAGTCGTCTATGATATTTGGGTAAAAGCAGGACCTGGATTGCCTGTTGTGAGTTTCTGGACATACCTTTTCTATCTAACAATCCAATGGTGTCAATTGCATCATCACATAAACCAAAAAGTATGGAAGGCCTGTTGGTACAAAGTTCACAATTCTTTAAAAAAAAAAGGAGAAAAATATTCGATACATCAAAAAAAGAGTATGTAACTTTTAAAGGAGGTTGTTTAATCCCCTAATGTGATTAATCAAAAAGATGCATCGTCTCGAAAACAATCTCTTAAGAATAAAGAAATCTCGATATGTTACGTTTTTAAAAAATGAAGTATGATATCGAGATCAAATTGGAATTATTGATACATTTGTCTATCATGTGGCTCATGATGTTGAGCTCAACTCCGACGAGGATTTTGAACCTCGAAATATGAATGAATGTAGACAAAGAAGTGAATGGTTAAAAAAAGAAAGAAGAGATCCAAGTCGAGCTACAATAGCTCCATAAACCTGTCGGTTATAAATGGGTGTTCGTGCGCAAACGCAATGAGAAAAATGAAATTATAAGATACAAGACGCGACTTGTTGCATAAGGGTTCTCACAAATATCTGGAGTGGATTATGAACAAACATATTCCCCTGTGATAGATGAAATTACGGTTCGCTTCTTAATTAGTATGACAGCCAAAGAAGGTTTGAATATGTATCTCATCGACGTCGTTACGGCATATCTTTATGGCTCATTAAATGCTGATATTCACATGAAAACCTTTGAAAGGTACAAAATACCGAGCACTTTGGTACCACAAAGTCTATATTCGATTAAGGTATAACGCTCTTTATATGGATTGAAACAATCCGATCGAATATGTTACAATTAACTTAGTGAATATCTATTACGAGAAGGGTATGTGAACGATAAAGTTTGTTCATGTCTATTCATTAAGAGATCGACTAATGATTTTGTCATAGTCGTCGTATATGTCGGCGATGTGAATATAATTGTTACAACCAATAAAATCACATAAGTCGTGATTACTTAAAGAAAGAATTCGAGATGAAGGTGGTCTGTTTTCTTGATATTAAGACAGATTCATTCCGACCTAAGGAAGATGATGAAGATCTTATAGGTCTTGAAATATTTTATCGTAGTGCTATCGGTGCATTGATGTACCTAACTAACTGTACAATATCAGACATTGTTTTCTCGGTCAACTTGTTGACAAGGTTTAGCTCTGCACCTATTCGCAGGCATTGGAATGGAATTAAGCACATTATGCGCTATTCGTGCGGGATGACAAACATGGGATTATTCTATTCTCACAAGTCCAAATCTGATCTTGTCGGGTACATCGATGCTATATACTTATGAGATCCACACAAGGCTGGGTCTCAAACGGGATATGTGTTCGCATAAAATGATACAGTTATATGCTGGAGATCCACAAAGCAAGACCTTGTAGCCACTTCTTCAAATCACTCGGAGATCATTGTTGTACACGAGATCGACTGAGAATCTGTATGGCTCATATCGATGATCCAGCATATCCAATAATTATGTGGAAACTTCGATATCAAAACACCGACTGTGATCTATGAAGACAATGCTGCATGTGTTGCACAGTTGAAGGAAGGTTTTGTAAAGGGTGACAGAATGAAGCACATCAATCCAAAGTACTTCTATACTCACAACATTCAAGACGAAGGAGTCATCCGCATTCAGTAGATCCAATCGTGCAACAACCTAACTGATCTATTTACCAAAACGTTTTCCAAATCATCTTTTGAGCAATTGAGGTATAAGATACGTTTACGGCGTCTCAACGAACTCCCGGGGTAAGATGATGCGCACTCCAGGGAAAAACTATACTGTTTTTCTTCGATCAGCCCTTTATCCCATTCGATTTTTTCTGCTAAGATTTTAACGAGACAGTCGTTAGCATCTAACCATTGCTCAAATTATCCAAAAAGGAGTGTTATAATATAATATAATATAATATATATTAATAAACGTGAACAATGAGATAAGTAGGAATAATATTACGTGTACATAACGTCAAGAAAATAAGGATGAAATCAATGACATCAATAGTTGCATAAGTTTTTATTTCGTTGTAAGATATTCATAATATCGGGAAGTTCTTCATTATGAATTAACCTCCTAAGATCATCTATAAATATGACTATAGGCGTTATATTTCAAATCATTTTTAATAGAAAAATAATATCCCTTTTTATTTTCTCTCATCTCAAGTAATATCTTTTATAACTTGTATTTATTGTCTCCCTTTTGCCTGCTTGGGGACAGAGCAAGTATATACCATGTCGCTGATAGTGCCGAACCATCTTCTCTTAACCTCGATGGAATATGACTGATTGAGCTAACTAAAAGATCCGCGTCCAATTAAGAAAAAGATTCGAAGACTTTAGTTACGAAGAAATGCAATTTGGTTGACGTGTTTGAGATCTCAATTGATTACTCAGTAAAGTTCTCTAATGAACTGCGAAGGCTATGTTTTTTATGCCCCTAGTACTCATAATATGGTACTATTGATTAATTCGAGGATTATGTGGATTCTTATCTCTAAGGACTTGGACTAGTAATTCACGTCGTTTTATCGCGCTTGGACTAGCCAGTCGTTTGCTGGTTGAGCATGCCGTTATGTTGAGGTAACAAACGGTGTAGTTAATCATGACGACTCCATGCATAATGAGTTCTTATTGTTAAGCTGGTAGGCTCATTAGTGAATAAACTCGGGAGGGAAGTGATTGTTAGTAACATCGATAAAGATCGTGTGATGAGATTAGATAATTAAGAAATGACAGTTAGTAACATCGATAAAGATCCGATATGACAAAAGACCTTTTTATCTCTAAGGCAACGTTTTTCAACTCTGAAACAACAAATTTCATATTCTTACAATTTATATGCGAGTTTGTTCTTGTTTTCATGATTAACTAACAAACGGTCACCGGTGAAGTCCCAACTCATCTCTCGATATTTCTACGAAGGTTGGTTTTCACCAGAGACCGTTCAATTACCCTCTCACCACCCCTCTCCGATTCAAATTCATCTCCATCCACATCCCTCAAACCACCCTATTCAATTCCTCCCAATCATCGCCGCCGCTCCGCCACCGCCGACGGCAGCGAAATTCCGGTATCCTCCACCGCATATCCCCGCCATATAGCTCCTCACCTCCTTCCTTATCATCCCCTGCATCGCCGCCAAAAACTCGTCACTCATCTCAAATTTGACCGGCATCGTCGCCGCCGTCGTCATCGCCGGGGCACAATCAGCCACCTGCGTCTCCACCATCACCTTCTCCGAACATGGCTGACCGTGTCTCGGAAGACAAAGACACAGATCCAGATCAGTCTCGACCTGAACCGGACCGGTCTTGATCATCTCCACCGGTCGAACACTCGTGGACTCGCTGACGTCAGATCTCGACTGACTCGTCTCGCTCGTCGCTCTCTTCACCAACCTCTCCGGTTTGTCATCATCAATGCCGCAGGCGCTCGAACAATACTTTCTCTTGAGGGTGGAGTTCCAGTGATTCTTGATGGCATTATCTGTCCTCCCGCACAACATCCTCGCGATCGTGGCCCACTTGTTCCCGAACCTCGCGTGGGCCCGGAAAATCGTCTCGTCTTCGTCGGCCGTGAAGGCCCGGTGCTCGACCTGAGGGGAGAGCTGGTTGCACCATCGGAGCCGGCAGGACTTGCCTGATCGACCCGGGATGGACCGGCTTATCAAGGTCCAGTTTCGCGGCCCGTGGGCCCTCACCAGACCCTTTAAAGCCGAGTCCTCTTCGGGCGTCCACGAGCCCTTTATCCGGTCCGATTCGATCCGGCCCATCATCGACATTTTGAGGTGCGTGATTGTGTTTATGTGTGAGAATATTTATAAGGGTTTCTTTTTTTTTGGTGTGAGGAGGAGAGAGTGGAAGGAGGAAATGGAGAGGGGGCATTTATAGGAGGAAATGGATGACCGGCAGAGCCCGTAGTGGGTAAGAGAGGAGGCGGTTGGGGGGGATGGCAGTTTTGGTTGTATGGGATACAGCTGTGAGAGTTGAGCACGCAATCATATCCTACCTGCTTTTGACCTTCCCAATTTTTCTGTTTAGACAGAGAAATATTTCATCGGTCCACGTTTAATTACAATACGTTTTTATTAGATATAAAAATGTTAAATTATATAAATGATTGGTTTCTATTTTAACGGGTGTTTTAAAGAAAAAAATTACAAAAAAGAAGAAAAAAATAATAGTTGAATTGATTGATACAATATAAATTTTGATAACTTTATTTAAAAAAATTATTATGTTTTTTTTTTTGAGATAATCGTAATAAAAAGGTCTCAATTAATTTGGAATAGAAGTAGTATTCGATTGCATACTTGTTTTCTCATTAATTGGATTTCGATAATTACAAAAGTTTTGTAAGATCGATCGATATAAAAATCAACAAATTAATGTATGAGTTCTTAAATAATTACTCCCTCTGTTACACAAAAAAAATAATATATACGTATTTTATATGATAGTATACATATAAATATAAGTTTCGTTTTCATATTAAATCATGTTTGATCGTCTCAAAATATATATTATGTTGAAGTACGTAATTTACACAACCATTGATATTTCATAATAAATTTATAAAAAAAATTACGTTTGATCGTCGTTATATGCGTGTCAAATTTTATATCGATATATATTGAACAAAAAATCGTATTTTTTTAGGATGAAAAAATATAAAAAAAATAATAATATATTATTAATACTTCTCTTTCAAATCATCAAAAGTTTTATACTCCTTCTTGGTTATACTAGCGGTGCAATAGGAATTCGGTTCGTTATGAGTTGACAGACGAGTTTTTTATGTGAGAAAATTGTAAACATGCATTTCTCGATGACAAAATAATCGCACGTACGCCGTTTTTCTTGGCAAAAAAACAAAACAAAATAAACAAACAGTTCAGTAATCGATATTCAAAGAGTCCACGTAATCTGGTGGGGCAGTGAAAGCTTTGGTCAAAGCCTGTCGTCGGAGCGTAGCTGTCTGTCTTTTCTTTTCTTTCCCCCTTTTTTTTCTTGTTTCCGTGGCCATGTCACATGTGTTTTCCCCTCTACAAAGCGTAGTGGGTGACTTTATATCGTTGTGGTTCAGTTTTTGATATCGTTTCTTGTGTTTGTTTAGTTTTATTTACTTTCTTCATCTAATATTAATGATCAAAGTAGTTTGATTTACTATAAAAAATTATATATATATTGAATTTATATAGATTTTGATTAAAAAAAAATGAATGTTTTTTTTATGATAACAAAATTTACCGTAAAAATTAGAAAAGAAATTACTGAATATACTATCGCATATGAGATTTATTTGATTTTTATCATATTAAAAATATTTTATTTATTTTGCGATGATCTAAAAAATATTTTGATTAATATGGGATGAATGGAGTATTTTTATTCAATATCATTTAATGATGATTATTTTTTATTTTTGGTCTGTGTTAAACAATACCTGAGATTTCTTTTTAACTTGTGTCAAGTGGATTCAATTTCAAAATATTAGATTCTGAAAAAACCAAGCTAAATCTTAGGATAGAATAGAGTATGCATGTCTAATTGCACATATGGCTATGTAAATAGAAGTTTCAAAGAAAGATAACCGGAATGTTCACTGGAGTTTACGAGAGTTGCATATCTTTCTAACCGACCATTATCGTTTAGTCCTGTGTTTGAACTGTAGAGTAGAAGAGATATTGTCGTAGCACATTACATTAGGTACCAAGAAACAGCGAGAGCAATTTCTGTCCATTTTTGGGAGGGGGTGACCAAGCTAGCTAGCTATATGTATAGATAAGACAAGTCGTTTAAAAGAGTAGCAGCCTCGATCGCTAGGATAACGCAACTTGTATGATAAAATGTGAATTCATAGAAAATAGTCGAATGCGTAACGCGTAACGTGTAAATTGTTTGGTACATTGCAAAATTTGATTGACTCTTTACCGGAATATGAAGATATGGGTAGGGTTTGGCGACGATCATCGCTGAAAATATCGGTCAAATGGAGAAAAAAGAGATAAAAGTCTAATATCTTGCTTTATATGGATAAAGTTGTCAACTACGTTGATCAGTGTTACATTGAACATTGTTGGAGTGGAATTTTCTCCTTGTGTGTTTTCCTTTGTCGTCTGTCTCTGTTGATCAAAGCCAGTTCCACAAGATGGCTTGTGATACAATTGGTTGAAATTTATAATTATGTTTATATGGTAATCAAGATAGAAGTCTTAGTCGCTTAATGGCGAAAAGAAAGAGCTACTAATTGACGATACTGACAAACTAGCTAGCTTACATTTGTAACGCTGATTTGTCTTGCGATCTACGTTTGTCTTAGCGGTTAATTGCATACTGTTCAAAATAAGCGATTATTCGTGGAATAATCCTTCAAGTATGCAAACCAGAAAAACGTTGAACTTCAGTTTAGGTGTACATTAAGTTTCGAACATATTTAATCAAACAAACACGTTTTTATTAAAACACAACTGATTCAACATGGTTGGAGTCAATGAGTTAGAGACATAATCATAATAATAACTCGGATAATTTCATCGATCCAATGAATTTGGGGTAACGTTACATGTTTTCTATATGCACTGCGTTCGCAGAATTTCCGGAAATGTCGGACGCGTTACATGTTTTCTCCAACGCGTCAATGCTTTTGCATTCATTGTTTGTTGTTGGTAGTAAATCTTGACCTGTTTTCTCTCTGCGGCCCGCAGCCATTATTTGCACGTTTAACTTGCAATATTTCGAGTCATTTTCACAGTGAAAACTTTGTTCCCCATCATGGCTTTCGCATCACTTTTTTCATTGTGGGGATGAGGTTCAAGTTCATAATAGAACTGGAGATCAAACAATGTGTTCACCGTGACTATTGACTAGGATCAGTTGTATAATGTGTTGATTTTTGGTTAGTTCAATGGTTCCTGATAACATTGAGAAACAGTCTCGGATTGTTGCTTTTGCCTAAATATAAAGCATATCTTTTATATATAGGTTTAATAAGTTATTTTTTCTATCTCAAAAAGGGTATATTATTTTGACCAGACATGTGTGATGTCAAAAGATTTGATCGATATTATGGAATGATCGAACGTTATTTTTTAAAAAAAATATCGTGAAATATTAATAATATTAAATATTAAAGACTTTAATCTTGAATTAATAAAAAATTAAAATCGTATCGTTTAAATGAGTAATGAAAATTTTTAAATTACGTGTTGAATAATAAAAAAATATTATAATAATTATAGAACGAAAATAATAAAACAAAAATTTTAGGTACTTGTTATGTGCTGAACAGAGTAGCTAACACCCTTTTGAGCGGAGACGACTGGAGTAAGCGCTTGTCTTTAGCTTACGGGGAATGTGTCTTGTTCCCCATAAAATATGTGGCCCATATAATATAAATGATGTACAACATGAGAAGTTTTTTTTAATTAGATCTATTTATAAATAAAATTTTCAAAATAAAATAATAAAATAATTAATTTCATCTTTTTTAAATTGTAATCAGAGAAGAGGTACTGCGTGTTTTGTATTGCCGCCTTTGATTCACTAAGGAACAGCAAATCCACAGCCTCTCTGCGTAGGAATTTCCCATTGCCATCAGCAGCGGGCCCTTCGCTATGACTGACTATTACTCTGCACCTTCCTCTCACTTTCTGTATGTACCCAGAACAGAAACGACAAAACAAAGGCAAAATCGTAAATGAAACAAAAGATAACCCTATGCACAGTAAAAATAAAAATAATCTGTGGAGAAAGAAGAAAAAAGGGTGTGAACTTAAGTTACCGCGTCATAGTGGTACTTGATTGCGGATGGGACATGAACTGAAGACGTCTGCTTCTTCGAAGTAAAGGTAGCCTGTGTTGTGGTTTTGGACATAATAAAAACATCCTACATTTTTTTTTATAGGAAACACCCAACACCCATAACGCGTTTTCTTATTAGATTTTGAAAAAAAAAAAAAAATTATCATTCAATTTTAAAATTTTATTTATAAAAAAATCCACATGAGAAAAACATGACTCTTCTGTACAAATAAAATTATGGTGTAACTTATCCATCTCATTTAAATTGTTCTACAACTTGCAATGGGTCCACTCTGGCCGGTTTGGTGCTACAAAAGTGCGTTCATATGATTCGAATGATCTTCCTTTTATGAAATAATAATGATACCAAATTTAAACATCGTTATTACATCTAAACCTCTAAAACCATACAGTGTAATTACAATGAAAAGCATGAAGACGATTTCACAGAAAATTTATTAACGTTTTTCAACGTATTGTTTTAGAACATTTTATTTTGTTATGACTTATGAGTCTTTCTTACATTTTCATCCACCGCTAAGATTCTTCAAGATCACTATCACAATGGTGCTTGGCAAGTGAGGCTGCGTATTTCCAGAATTTGTGGAAACTTATGCGTTGTGTCGCAAAACCAGATGAAATGGGACACTGAAAAACAATTTCTAATCTTGAGGCCAACTGGCATCGACTGGTGGTTGATATAAATTACGATGCACCGAACAAATCTGCCGTTGATTATTGTGATATATTTGGGGGAGATTAACCACCCAATCATAACGGGTTCTATGTCAAAGTTATGGGGGACAACCTAGTTTTCATGTCTCCCAATTTATTTATTACAATATTTTCTAGATTATCTTATAATATTCGTAACTTTTTTTAAAATTTTAATCTAAAAAATCAAATCATTCATTTTTTTTTTACATTAATTCACACAGAATTCAAATTGGATCAAAAAAATTATAAATAAATTAAGACGAGAAAATAATGCATGGACGATGATGATACTCTGATGAGGTAACCAGTCTCAACTCACATGACAAATGATCCAATCTTATATATCAGTATATGAGTTTGTAAGTTCAAAATCTGTTGGATGTGGATCTGTTGTGTGAAGGTGAGTTTGTCGGTTAATATCGTTTTATATGGTTCTCTCAATTTTTTGGGTTATTGGATTGACAAAAAAAATAGCTCTTCATGGGATGGTGGTCTTGATAATTTTGGACCTTTGGTCAATGAATCTCATAACCTGATCTTTGTCACACGGCTCACACTAGACTAAACCTCCCCGGTAAAGACGTCATCATATGGAGTGTTAGCGTTTCATTGATACTCGATTTGGATTTTCCTGTGTCCAATTCCATGTTTTTCCTCTAGAATAACTTTGGTGCATCTCATACAATTTGGAGGTAGGATTTTTGAGACTGGAAATTAACTTTACAAATCAGTTTTTTTTTTTTTTTTTTTTTGGTTTTTTGGACTAGCAATTCAGTGGGCCAGTTTCAAGGAGAGGACCTTTCGAGCGTGGCTCTCATTTTTCAATCCTGAATCAATACTAGATTGGGCCGGGCGTATTATTTGTGTTAATCTTTGAGCTGACTCGGCCCAAAAGGTTTCATACTGTCTAAGATAGACTCGGCCCAAAAACTCATGGGCTTCAAACATCTCCTTCTCCCCCCAACACCTCTCCAGTCTCCACTCCCCACAATCCAATCCCTCAACACACCACCAAAGCCGGCTGATCCCTCAACAACCACCACCACCACCTCCCCTCGCCACCGCCCATCATACTACCTCTCAAAATCCGGCGCTGCCGTCACGCTCATCGAACAGTCCTCAATCGCCTGCGCCGCCTCGGGAAAAGCCGGCGGTTTCCTCGCCCCCGACTGGGGGGAGGGGGGGGGGTGTGGTGGAGGGGGATGCGGTGGCTTAGATAGCAGGGTTATTTGTGGACTGTAGTGTCAGCTCTCTATCGGGAGGAGAATTCTGCTTTGATCGATTGGTTTATTTGGTTCGGGTTCTATGTGAACCACCAGCGTAATTCCTAAACTGGATTTACACTTAAAATTTCTAATTCAAGTCTATGATGTTATATCTCGTTTCATCAAGTGTATTATTGTTTAATGCAACTAGAAATCAAATATAGGTAATTGTTTGAGTTTAGGCCCTTGGAGCAATTAGAGTGTTGAGACTTGCATCAGAAGCTGATTGGGAATGTATATGTTCTTGTCATCAGGGGAAGTGTACATATGTGAGGCAACCGCCGAGTGCGAGGTACCAGACGATCCAGAGCACGTCACACCCAATCCGGAGTCCATAAAGATCATAAAGAAGGTGGCTGGGAAAGTATCAAAGTCGTCCAGCCGAAGGAGAAGGAGAAGCAGAAGTGAAGGTAGAACAGGCATGCATACTGCCATACACCGACGGCGGTATCCCTGCCATAGGAGAGAGCTCTCTGGTGTTGCAGGTTGCTATGTAGCAACAGGGCACAGTTGTCGGGGGATCCTGAATGCCCCTGCTACTGGGGCTGCCTTGGCTGAGCTTATTTTGAATGGTCGCTCGAGTATCGTTGATCTCAGTCCATTTAGCCCAGCGAGGTTTCGTAAGTCCGAGAAGCGCTGGAAAATAACTTGTAAGTTTGTAGAAATCTTCAATGTTTTGTTGTAAATTTTGTTCCGTAAGCATGTTACTCTTCTTTTTGTGTGAAAAATACTCTGTTCCGTGACCATTTCAAATAGAAAGGATTCACAATAATTATCTTGAGATATCAGATTGATGAACCCATTGGACATAGGCTATATATTATTAGGCGGAGCGATTTTCTCGAGCAGTGACATAAGGATTTAGACTATTATTGCGATTAAGGTTTATGATTAGCTGTATCTCGGATGCTGGTCTTGTGTTAAAGCTATATTGATGTTTTTTTTATATCAAGTTTGTTTGATCATATATTAAATATGTTTTCTTATTTATTATTATAAATTAAAAATATTTAATATATATTAACACTTCATTTTTCTTGAAATCCAATATGTTTCAAATGTAAAAAATAAATATAAAATATACATTGTTTATGATGTTTTTTAATTTAAGTTATCATCGTAAATGATCAAACAAGATATTTATATATCTAGAATAAAAACTTAAAATCAAAATTGGATAATGTATTTCTTATAGGAATGGACATCATATCCTTTGTTCTTTTATTATGAATCAATACAAAATTGGATACTTATCTTCAATAATTTTAAACAATATGTATATTCAATTCAGAAAAAATAATAATCATTTACATAATATGCTTAATAATAAATTATCCAAAATACAAGCTTAACAACGATATTTATAAAATATTTATTTAAAAAATTTATATGTAATGACTTAAAAAGTGTTAAATATTAATAATAGTCTAACGATATATTAAAACTGTTTACTACGTGTTTGATACCAATGCTAGTTGATTCGGTGACAGGGTAAGTCAGATAAGGCGATGAACGCTCGAAAACAAGATGTGGTTTCTTTCTTTGTTTCCTTTTTTTTTTTTTTTTTTTGATAGAGATGTCGTTTCTCGATCATGAGGCAGTTGTGACCACGACTATGGACGAGAGGTCATAATGAAGGCTCTCAGAAGCATGGGCATGAAAAGGAATTGACATGAGTAGTGGATGAAAAGGCGATCGAGTAACATGTTACAGGGATGGTGTTACACATGATGTGACAAGCATAATGTTACAATTGGAATTTATCCGAAATGGAATGATAAATAGAAACCGATCGAATCGATTATTAAATGATGTGATTTTGGTTTATAAAATAAAATCATAATTTAAAACAAAACTGAACCGAAAATCAATGATAAATCGATTAACCTAATCGTATATGATCGATTATCGAATCGTTTAAAACTAATTGTTGTAATTATTTTATATAAAGTTGTTAAACTTAAATATCACACATTACGTTACTTTAAACATAATATCCTTAGTATTGTGAATAGTCTTTGTTGTTTTTTGCGAGAATCAAAAATAAAAGCCTTCAATCATATTTTTTATTTTTTTGATTGAATATATTTTATTTGATTAGTAAGAAAATCATTTGTTCATATATTTTTAGTATAATTTATATCGTTCTTTTTTTTAAATTTGATATATCTAATTTATTTTTGCAAATATGTGTAGTATAAATTTATAAAAATATTTTAATGAATGATATATATAATGAAAATCTTAAAATATTTAAGACGAGATTGTAAAAACTCACAAAATAACCTTACAAACAAAACCGTTTAAAAATCGAACCGTTTAATAAATGATTTTAGTTTTGATTTTCAAATCGACTAATTAATCGATTCGATTTTGATTTTGGATTGTAAAAATCAAACAATAGAAAACCAAACCAATTAAATCGAATCGATCTGATTTATATATTTAATTTATCCTTTGATGGGGCGTTCCACCTTGTCGAGGTAATTGATGTGTGCTTAGAAATATATGATAAGGACCCGATCCTTTGTCTTTGTAAACCAACAACACACAATGCTATTTGGTTTGATTTTTTTTCTCTTTTTCTAATATTTTAAAAAATTTGAAAAAATAATTTAAAACTCTAATAAAAAAATATCAACCCTAAAAAAAATAAAACCATAAGAAAAACTTATTAAAAAACAAATACAAATCTTAAATCATCAAATAAATCCTAATGGATTTGAACTCTTGACCCCTTCTCACATTAAGTGATTAGTTTAGATTGTTTATCGTATGGGACGAGGGTTACCCTCATTATACTCCTGTGTTGATTTACATATATTTCAAGAAAATATACTTGCAATATGTGGAAGGTTTGAATGTATGATAGGCAAAACGATACTTTTCATAAATTTTATGAAAAATAATATAAAATTCTTTTGAATTATTCAAAAGTGACACATGATCATTCTAAATTTTGAAAATATACGGATGATCCTCTTATCAACTTTTTTAAATATTTATTTTTAAATAATTCAATTAAAAAAACTAATCAATAATATATAGATGATGTTTTTATAAACTTCTTTTAATATAGTTTTATGCTAAAATTATACGATTTGTTTAGAATAAAGGGGTTATGTGTATAATTCGATGAAGATCATGTGTCATGACTCAATAGTTTAAGGGATTAAATGTTATTTTATCAAAATTTTACACTACTTCCGTCCCATGAAAATTAGGACACTTATCTTATTTGGATGTCTCATAAATATTATAATGCTTTTTATTTTGATAGGAATAATATCAAATCAGTTACAATATATTTATTAACTTCTATCATTATTTCTATAATAAATCATATTTTTAATATTATTTAATATAAATTTAATATTATAATGTTATTTTAAATAAAAGTATTATAATTTTAATGAAACCGGAAGAATTAGATTAAATAAAAGAAGTGTTAAAAGGGTACATCCTCTTGGGTGTACTAATAATTTCCCATTTGATGACCATGGATACCGTACGATTGGGGATCTAGATATCCTCATCTTTTGGATTTTTACCGGGACGATTCCGCATTTCGATGCATTGACCTTTAAATTTCCAAGTAGGCCTGTATTCTTTAATGGCAGCTTTCAATTTCACTGCCTTTCATTGCAAGTCTTTGCTTTCTCCCAAAGTCCCAACCACGTGAAATTGTGGGTAAGTTGAATGAATCCTGCAATTTCACAAGGAACATAATGAATCATCTATCAATTTTCTTTGTCGATATGAATTTTACTGGCCAGATCTGAAATGATCAGCAAATTAATTTTACTGACACGGTTTGAAATGATGAGTTTCTATGAGTCTAATTCTCATATATATATATATATATATTTGTCTTAGAATTTGAGTTTTTTAACGTGGGCGACATTTGCGAGCGATGGAGATGGGTTACTTAGCAAAGTGAGAATCTTGACCTTGTTCTCCATTGTTGATTCGTGTTTTGAGTAAAGTGCGAGAATATATGGACTCCAGCGATGTTGTTAAACTTTAGGGAAAGGGATCCATGTAACGAAAGGGATATAGGTATTGCCTTACCCCTTTTGCTTTTCCTTTTTGTTAATTGCAATACAACTACAAAAGGACGGCTAGAGGAGTAAAAGGGAGCTTTTTAATCATCATATTAGAAAGGGTATAAATGCCAAGGACAGAGTTGACACTTTATTTTATTGGTAGTTAATCATTACTTTAAAGCATATAAGTTTAGTTTATTACAGCAAAATAAGTGTATCATAGGAGTATGATTAGTTACTGTAAATGGAGTTTTGGGAGTATGATAGGCTCTGCGAAGCAAATGTACGGGATCACACTAGTGGAGATATTCACCAACTCATTATGATAATTGGAGACTAATGTGGATTTGGTGAGCAATGATAATAATCTTCCAAATCAAGAAGACAAAGGTTGGAGTAGGCAGTATCAGTATCTAATGTGTTACAAAGGGGTTAAAGCCAAAGTGGGAAATTCGTGGTCCTATAAGCAAAGCTGTGAAGTTAAATCATTGTGTTCGGGCATCATCTAGGTCTCGACTCCCCTTTTGTTGATCTTATATAAACGTGAAATTCATGTTTCAGATAAGCTTTAGTTGTAAAACAACAATTTGTTAGATTATTAGCATAAAGACATTTTCATCAGGATTTTGTTATGATTGTTGAGTGTTTGAACGTGTTCTACAGTCGAATTTGCATGTCTCCTGCACGAAGTTCGTGACCTACGAAACTTCTCACAGATTAAACTTCTGGAAGATACAGTAAGATGCTGACTTGTTTTACTGGTAGAAGAATGAAGCTGTAAGATAAGTTTTAATTGCCCATTGTTTTATTTTACGCATTTGATAATAAGATAAGAGCATTTTCATCAGAAATCTTCATTTTTCTCCTCTTTACTCGTCGCACCTCATTATATATAACATTATAGTAAACTGACCTATAATACGATAATTTTATATAATTTCTCTCTCACACATTATAATTTTTATAGTTTAATATATATCCAACATATTTTTCAATATCTTTTTAACTTTTTATCATATTAACATTCTATTTTTTTTTCATTCTACAAAACCTCTATTTTAGATAATCTAATGCAAGTGCTCTAATATGAAGGTACAAATTGCATAGATTCATTTTGCTGGTATTTTTGATAAAATGCTGAATCTTAATTGTGCATCAATTTTAGGAAAATCTTACCAGGCTGGAATGTCCTGATCATACCATACTCGGAGCATGGCGCATTTACTGCTACAAGAGCTTAGCTAGCTTGCCATGGAAGTAGAGCATTGAAGGCATTTTGGTAAGTTTTTATCAAAAATAATTGACTTCATCATTGGCTGCTTCACGCACTCCTCCAATTATTTCTCAGCAATAACTGTTTCTACTATTATATCATACTTGTGGGTTTTTCCATTGATTTACATTGGAGGACGCTTCCTCCTCTATTGCAACAGATTCTTGGCTGTAATATCAATTATCTTTCTTCGCTTTTACTTTGAAAAAGAACACATTGATATTCCTTTCGTTCCATAAAAAAATACATCAATTTTATTATACATATATGTCTAGGTGAATTTTGATCCGTATAGTTTGACCGTGCATTTATGTCTATGTGAATTTTGATTCGTCCCATGAAATGATCAAATGATGTTTTTTATTGAGTAATATAAACTGGACTAAAAAATTTCATTTAAAAAAAACTCGTTAAAATATATGTTGAATAATATCAAAATAAATTGTTGCATTTTTCTTGGAACGGAAAGAATATAATTTTAGTTTTCATGGGCATGAATAGGTCGTCTATAAGAATTGATTTAGTGATAAATAATCTTTTCCAAAATCTTATATTTCGCCGCTCGTCACTTTTTTAGGATATCAAAAGATAATGTCTCTTGTGTTATAACAAAGACCTAACCATCTGTATCTCGTCCACCCCACACTTATATTTGAGGGGATGATATCGGTTTTATCTTTGTTTTTGCATGAGGATCAATAGGTTATTGTAGGAGCTAATTAGCTGTTTAAGCAACAAACATTGTTCCATTCATAACCTTTTGGAATCTGCACGAATAGGTTATTTGTTGTACGCAAGCAAAGTTTTCAATGTCAACTCAAGGGAAGAGCTAGGTATGGTCGCATTGTAGAGAAGTGCTAGGTCAACCTTAAGAACAAATTTTAATCACATATAAGTAATGTTTCTTTGATTATGATGCTTTAATATGTCCATTACTCTCATAATGGATCAATTATTACATTAATCTATCAGTACAGTTAACAGATTTAAGTCTATAAATGTTGAGATTAGTTCCTACTAAAGCATAAAGACAGCAGCAATTATGAGGAGATGCTCCTCACACACTCTGAGAAATCCTCTACATAAAAGCTGCTTTGGTTTGCCATGTCCCTAAAGTACCCGTTAAGAGAAAATTACGAACAATTTTACTTGGTGAATGAATAGTTCACAAATCAGAGTACCTTTTGAAGTCTATAAATGTTGAGATTAGTTCCTACTAAAGCATAAAGACCAGCAATTATGAGGAGATGCTCCTCACACACTCTCAGAAATCCTCTGCATAAAAGCTGCTTTAGTTTGACAAGTCCCCAGTGTAACCTTTCTTTTTAAAAAAAAATTCGAAGGATTTTACTCAATCATGGAATAACTCACAAATCAAAATATCCTTTCGTTAACTGACTCACCATCACAAATAACTCGACACTCAACGGGTTTTGATCCCCTGATCTCTCCTCACATTGAAGAAATTAGGCTGAATCGTTTACCATGTGAGATGAGATGATATACCTACTGATAGTATTCTTGTTCACCAAACAATAGACTAAAGTCCCTTTGCCATCAATATAACCTTTGGGCCATATAATAAATTACTCTTAGTCAATTAATCAGTTATCTAATTAACTACTAGTAGTGAAAAGTACAGGAGGTGATTACTATCAGTAATAATCTTCCTAAACATATGCTGACAGCCAGCATCAGTCTCAGCTTAGCTGAGCTTAAGCAGGCATCTGCCCTTAACTTCATCTGGGTGTCTCATTCTGCTTTCATAAGATACCAAAGCTTTTTCCCCTCTCTCTTATTATTCTGTTCCATGCATGAGAACAAGTTCTTCGCCGACCGAAACTAACTTTATCGTTTTATAAGTCCTCTGAACGTATAAAGAATTCTGAAGTATAATACATGAAGATTCTTTATGTCAGCATTATACAAGTACAATCTTTTGGATGATGCTGTTTTATGGACTTTAATTACTGGGTCATTGTATTTGTTGAATGAGACCATTGAGTTATGCTCAAGTGAGAACAACAGGATGTTACTCCAGATAGCTATTCTATATACTCTGATTACCTACAATAGCGTTTCTATTTCCGTGACGTACCGAATCTCCTATGTCATTCTTCTATACGCATATTAAGAAAGGGTCATGAAATTCTTATTTCATCGAAATGTGATCGTTGATCCAAAAAACAATAAAAAAAAAATCAACAATCAATATCTGATAATCTCAATACCTCCTTAAACTAACTTAAACTTTCATTATATTATGTACGATAAACGTATCATCAATATATTCTCAACTCTCAGATCTGCCACTCAATCCACAACCTTGGAAACAAAAAAACCCAAAATAGAATTCCAAAGAAGTACTGTGGCATTAACTTCATCAAAATTTCCGGTTGGCCCCACATCATCTGCTGGGAGGCACTCCCAAATATTAAATCTCACCTGCACAGTCCTATCATTTACAACTAATTTTCATTGGCAAAACCAACAAGCAGCTAGCAGCACTGCCCCTTCTGCTTTGCTGCATTTTCAGCATCCTCAAATCTCTGCCTCATTTCAACACTTTCACATGTTTATTTACTAGACTCCATTAATGGATCTCACACTTCTATGATACCAACACACAATGAGCCATCAACATATCAACTCCTTGATCACACAATGACGAAAAATAACTCCAATCCAGGAAATCTTGGTCCTCATCCTCGGTTTCTTCATTCATCAGCGTTTGTTATATTCTTCGTACTTGTTATTATTCATGTTTGCGGCCTTTGTCACGGGCTAACTCCCGACGGGGTATTGTTATTGTCGTTCAAGTACTCGATCATCAGTGATCCATTGTCAATGTTGGCTGACTGGAATTACAACGATGAGACCCCATGTTTCTGGCACGGGATCACCTGTGGTGGTGTAAATAACGGGTCTGTTGCAGCACCAACAGCGAGTGTTCCGTGTGAGGTGACGGGGATCACCTTGCCGAATTCCGAGCTCGTTGGATCGATCCCATGGGATCTGGGATTGATCCAGCACCTCCAGTTCCTGGACTTGTCCAACAACTCCATCAATGGCACCATCCCGGATACCATCTTGAACGCTAGCGAGCTCCGTGTGCTCGACTTGTCCCACAATATGATCTCCGGTGAGCTGCCCGAGCTCGTCGGGGGTCTGATCACCATTCAGAGTATCGACCTTTCTGAGAACGCATTGGTGGGAAACCTTCCCGGAAACCTGACCTCTCTCCCCAACCTGACCGTCATCTCGTTGAGGAACAACTTATTCTCCGGTCAGCTTCCGGGCGGGTTCGATTATGTTCGTGTTCTCGATCTGTCCTCGAATCTGTTCAACGGGTCATTGCCTGGTAACTTTGGGGGTGAAGATTTGAAATACTTCAACATTTCCTACAATAAGCTCTCCGGTGATATTCCGGGGAGCTTCGGCGCCAAAATCCCGGCCAACGCGACACTGGATTTCGCATTCAACAACCTCACCGGGGAGATTCCGGACTCCCCGGTGTTTGTAAACCAGCAGAGGGATTCTTTCTCCGGCAACCCGGATCTTTGCGGGGGACCGTCGGGAATCCCCTGCCCGATTCCGTCGAGTCCGGCAACTCACCCTAACTCAACTCAGCAGCCGACATCAGCTCCTGCGATCGCCGCCATTCCCAACGTGTTCAACTTCACCCCACCAGGGACAACTCCGTCCGGGTGGAAATCAAAAGGCGGTCTCAAGACGAGCACGATCGTCGCAATCGTTGGTGGAGACGTCGCCGGAATCGTAATCTTAGCTCTGATTTTCTCATTCATCTATAGAGCAAGACAGAAAAGGAAAAATGCGGTTTCTGGAGTGGCGGCGGCGAGGGACGACTCGTCGGTTTTTTCAGCCACCTCTTCGTCATCGGAGACTAAAGGGATAGCCAAATGGTCATGTCTGAGAAAACACCCAGGCGGGGGCGGAGGTGAAGAAGACGAGGGGACGTCGTCATTCGAGGAAGGGAGCTCCGGCGGGGCAATGAAACAGTCGGCCGTGGCGGCTGTAGGGACGGGGACGTTGGTCACGGTGGACGGAGGGAAGGAGCTCGAGGCGGAGACGCTGTTGAGGGCGTCGGCGTATATTTTAGGTGCGAGCGGGTCGAGCATAACGTACAAGGCGGTGCTGGGGGACGGGACGGCGTTGGCGGTCCGGAGGGTGGGGGACGGAGGGATCGAGAAGCTGAAAGAGTTCGAGGCACAAGTAAGATGGTCAGCGAAGTTCGCGCACCCCAACGTGGTTAGGGTGCGTGGGTTTTATTGGGGCACGGACGAGAAGCTCGTTATCTATGAGTTTGTTGCCAATGGCAGCCTCGCCAATGCAAGACTCAGTGAGCATTCTTCTTTCTTGTTTGATCTGTATTCATTGTTTTGCTTGTCGTCGTTGCTTTGTTCTGGTTGTTCTGTTTTCTGGTGTTTGCGGCGCATGTTAGTGAGTTTGTGTATGGATTTGCTAGGGTGCGCGGGGTGGCATCTAGGGGTAGTTTGGGGATTTCATGGGGATGGACTGGGGAGTGGTTGTAGATTGGGGGTTGGGTTGAATGCAGCGAGGGAGTCAACTGTCTTTGGCTAAGGCGACTTTCATGTCTTTTTCACTCTTGGTTGGTCCGTCAATGGGATCATATCTGATGTAGGAATATAATGCATTTCTGTCTGTATAATTTTTAACAAGGTCGGGTCAACAATGATAATCACGGCCGATGATGCTTTTAATCAAAGTTAAAAAGATTCGGGATTGAAGCGATACTACTTGCTCGTAGATCAAGACTATATCGACGTCTCGAATCTATTGTTTACTGTCCGGTAGCGGTCAAGTGCTAATCCATTCCATTTGTTCTTGAAGCATTACGGTCTGAAGAATTTGAGCATGATGCATCAGTGTGATAATCGCTGTAAACTCTTGCATTATTTATCAAAAAATTGATGGATGTGTTATTCTTTTTTTCGTAGTGCAACCTCACAGCGATATGTAGACTAGCGTAGATCAATGAAATTGATGCGTGAAAGCAAAATATGCTAAGTAGATTCATACCTAGCTATCAATTCTGTATTGAAAATGCCATGTGCTGGACAATACATGCCCTCGTATACTTGCATTGATTCTACTTTCCAGAGTTGGTCCCGGATCATGCTAGCTTCAAATAATTCCATGTGCACGTTACTAATTAGTATAAGGATCATGATGATGGACATGTTTCTTTCTCAGGGAAAGCCGGCTCCTCGCCGTGTCACATGCCTTGGGAGGTAAGGCTCAAGATCGCGAAAGCAGTGGCTCGTGGTCTCGCCTACCTGCACGAGAAGAAACAGGTCCACGGGAACCTGAAACCGAGCAACATTCTCTTGGACGAGGACATGGAGGCCAAGATCGGAGACTTTGGCATCGAGAGGCTCATGTCGGGCGAGGGTGGGTACAGGGCAGGTGGATCCATGCGACATTTCGGGAGCATGAGGTCTACTGCTTCACGGGATAGTTTCCAAGAGCTTGGGGCTACTCCGAGCCCTAGTGCCAGCTCGATGATGGGTTGTGTCTCGCCTTATCAACCACCGGAGTCGCTTAGGAGCCTGAAACCGAATGCCAAGTGGGACGTGTACTCATATGGGATCGTGTTGCTCGAGTTGTTGACGGGCAAAGTCATGTCCGTTGATGACTTAGGACACGGTATGACAGGGTTGTCACTAGATGACAAGGCTCGGATACTCAGGATGGCTGACGTGGCCATCCGGGCTGACTTGGAAGGCGAGGAGGATGCTTTGTTGGCGTTGTTAAGGCTCGGATACAGTTGTGCTTCTCCAGCTCCTCAAAAGCGACCATCGATGAAAGAAGTGCTGCAATGTATCGAGAAATCGCCGCCTCCTTCTTCCTCGGCGTACTACTATGGCCCTTAAACGTTTGGCAGCTCAGTTTTCTTCTTATCTTTTCGAGTGAGATAGGTTTGGCTTAGTCTTCATAATTATTCAAATTGCTTGTTAATTGTTCTGATCAGTCTCTACCCAAGGATCATCAGTGTTCATCCATTTACTTCATAGTTGGTACATATGATCATTCAAAATAAGCTCATTGACACGTGTTCGTTTTCCTCACTATCTTCACCTTAGCCTTCATAATGTTTATTACTGTGGTTAGCATTATGGATCGGAGCATAACACTCGCATTGGAATATTTTCACCAGCATCACGAAAATGTTCTGTTTCATGAAACTGTTATATTCACCTAGGGGCAAAATATACCTGAAAAAATTAAACTATGGTACATAAAGACAAAAACAAATTGAGGTAATCCGACAAGTGCATCATAAGGAGACGTGAGATTCACCGAGTCTTCTAATTAGAGGAAGAGATTATTTCATCATATCTTTTAACGTTTTTTAATTAAAAAAAAATTGTTTCATGATGTCACGAGCGGTGGACGAATGAACTTGCTAGCTAGTTACTCAATACAGCCCAGAAGCCCAAAATCTAGGCCCAAAGCCCGTCTTCCACAACCCGTTCACAAATCACGCCCCAGATAGCGACAAATTCAAACCCCAAAACTCACCGTTGTAATTTCAATCTCCCAAAAACAACAAAACTCATCCCGCTTCACTTCCCATTTCAAATCAAACCCTCATTTTCTCTCTCTACATCTCCACTTCCCTTTCTCTCTCTCTAAAAACCCACAAAGTGACGAACGATGGCCACGAACATCGGGATGATGGACTCGGCGTACTTCGTCGGCAGATCGGAGATCCTTGCTTGGATAAACTCCACTCTCCACCTCTCCCTCTCCAAGATCGAGGAGGTTCGATTCTATTCCATTTCGATTCTATTCCATTTGCTGTTGATTTTTGGGAAATTTGGGGATATGTGTGGGAATGACTTTGTGTATGTGAATTTTTTTGGGATAGGCGTGTTCGGGGGCGGTGCAGTGTCAGTTGATGGACGTGGTGCATCAGGGTGTGGTGCCGATGCACAAGGTGAATTTCGATGCCAAGAGCGAGTACGATATGATTCAGAACTATAAGGTCCTCCAGGATGTCTTCAACAAGCTGAAAATCAACAAGGTTTCGATTCGTGTCTTTTGAGAATGTGATTTTGGATTAGGGTTTCGGTGATGATTAGTGCGGTGATGGTTTTTGTTTAGGGTTTGGAGTGATTTGTGTGTGCTTGTTGTTGTGGTTAGAATATTGAGGTGAACAAGCTTATCAAGGGAAGGCCGTTGGATAATCTCGAGTTTCTTCAGTGGATGAAGAGATATTGTGACTCCATCAACCCCGGCGTTGTGCACAAGTATGCCATATTAAAGTGTTTGTAGAACATCATTCTTTTTCTTTTTCTTTTTCTTTTTCCTGTAGCTCTTGATTGTTACAGGATCAACAAGATTTTTAACTTGCTTGTTTGACAGTGAAACTTATTTGCTGTTATAGTAAGCTGCCATTGTTAGCATGACTCTTGTGATTTGTGAACTCAATGTGAAAGTCAACGGGATTGAGTATGAAATTCATTTTTCCATTGAGCTGCTCGGCTTGGTTAGTTATTCATAATTGAGTATCAGATGGCTAGAGAGTAGAGACTTTATGTTGGCTTCATTCTGTGATGCTTCTGCTATAACTTGGTCGTTTGCGACATTGGTATGCATGAGCAAATGCTCAACTGTGTTTGATTACTAGTCATCTTTTTCATCTATTTGATTTATGTGAAGGGACTTATGGTACACCTAACTGGTTTCGGATTCAAACTTATTTCCCCTAGAATGAAATGCTGTATGAATATTTAATGAAGTTGAGTTCTATTGCTTTCTTAGTTACAATCCTATAGAGAGGAGAGAGGCTTGCAAAGGTTCAAAAGAAGCAGGCAGGAAAGCAGCAATGCCCCAAACTTCAACCAAGCTTTCAGCTGCAGGAGCAGCCAAAGGTCATGCTTCTCAGAACTCCCGAAAGAATGAGGCGACCAATGGGCACACCACAAATCAAGCACCTAAAGCTGCTAAAACTATGCCTACTGGAGGAGTTGCATATGACGAGCAGGTTGTTTGAAAAGATCTTATTAACCTTGTTTCAGGACCATCTGGTGTGTAGAGTTTGATAGTTCAATATTATGACTTAAGCCTTAGAATCTCATGTTTTGAAGCTGTTTTTTTTTTCTTTTTGTCCCTTTTGCAGATCACAGAGCTGAAGCTGGCAATAGATGGTCTTGAGAAAGAGCGGGATTTCTACTTTGCAAAGCTAAGAGACATTGAGATATTGAGCCAGAGTCCAGAAATTGAGCACCTGCCCGTATGTAGGATTTGCTATCAACTTGTTTGATTCTGCAAAGTTATCGGTTATCACATACAAATGCCATGCCGTGAATAATTGATGAACATTTTTGCAGGTTGTTGAAGCGATAAAAAAGGTGCTTTATTGGACGGATAATGATTCTTCTGCTATTGATGAAGCTCTAGCATTAGTGTCCCAACACCATAGGCAAGCAGAGCCACAAGATCCAACTTCTGATGACTTTGAGGGAACTTTGCAGCTTGAGACTCACAAGAGAAAGACCATCAACAATTTCGATGTCGATGTTGCAGCAAGTATAACCTTTTCCCCAAGGCAAAGGCTCTCCGATGTGTCCGATGTCCGTTCTAGTGGATCTCCACGCCACTGATGGTATCTGAAATTCTAGACATGTCGTTCATTGCATCACATTTAGAAGTTGAAATGCTTGGGTCGTCACGGCTGATGGTAGCCAAGTCACTTTGATATCATCTGTCGCGTGCCTTCCATTTCTTCATGGAATTATCCCAGTCGTCAAAACTTCAATTTTGCAATATCCCTATGATATATGCTATTCGTTGAACTGCAGATGTGTAGCATTTTATGCTTTTTTTTTTTTTTTTTTTTTTGAGAATGAGCATTTTATGCTTTTGCTACTCCATAAAATTTTGTGGATTGCATAACCTAAACTTTGGGATGCATATCTTTTAATTCGTTAGATTGAAGGATGCCTTTTTTTTGCTTTGGAGTCTGAGTTTGTTTTGCGGCATTCAGTATTCATTGCCTAGGTCCATCTTGCAGCAAAGCTGCTACTTTCTCTTTCCCTTATATTTATCTTGCAGCGTTCAGCATTCGGCCATGGCAAATTTCACGTCGAGCCTGAGACCAGGGCTGCCAATGGAGATAGAAAGTGTAATGCCTGTATCTACTCTAGCAGAGACGCTCCACTATTCAGTATGAAATGACCAGATTGTGTTCAAGTGAGTCAAGGTTCCCTGTGGCTGAATGCAGGCTTAGGACTAACAAAAATTGTATGAAAATCACGCTTTAGGAGACACATTTGAATTGCTTCAGGAGAGTGCAGACTTAAACATATCAAACGTTTCATCACACTTTAATGGAAAAGGAGTTTGTTCTTAATAATCACAAACTTAGGTGTTGTAAAAAAATTGATGTGAAAAAGAAAAAAACACGAAAAAAAACTGATGATGATACAACAATCAGAAAACTAAAAATTGATATGACATATATTAATAATCATTAAAAAAAACAACAGCAATATACTTACAAGAATTGGCCTCGATCAGAATCAAATGAGGCTGTATAACGCAACCTTCAGCACATTGACATGGTATGTGATTTGACCGTTACAGGAAAACGTGTCACTCCTATGCATCTCCTCTCCCCTCTATAAAATCCCAAATCTCATGACCGTTAGAAACCCTAGTCGCCCCCGAGCTCCATCTCCAATCCCACACGGCGACGATCAAATCCGATCAATCATCTTCATCTCCCACCAGCGCTGTCGCAGCAGAGATTGAAGATCTCGGGGATCGGGGGTGATTCCTCGATGCCGCTGATTGGATTGAGGATCACAGCCATCACAAGGGGTGAAACCCTAGGGTTGGTGTCGGGATCGACGATCGCGGCGATCGGGGGTGATTCCTCAGGATCGCGGCGATCGGGGGCGATTGTATCGAGGATCACAGCGACGAGGGGGTGAAACCCCAGGATTCGGGGTTGGGATCGGAGATGTACGGTGGCGATGGGGTTCTAATGATCTTGTGCTTCGTTTCATGCGAATGATTGGGGATGATTCCCTGGAATCGCGTGGGAATTGGAGATCAATTCTCTGTTTGATTTGATAATCTTCGTCTCGAGGGGAACGGGGGTGATACCCTAGCATCGCCTTCGTAAGATCGAAGACTACGGAGATGATCATTCGAATGGGGTTTCCTTCTTCTCTAGCGAAGGGAGTGATTCCCTAGTATCGTTATTGGAATTGGAGAGAATCATTCGAATGGGATTATCTCCATCTCCTGGTGAACAGGGGTGATTCCCAAGCGCCACCTTGGAGATTGAAGAATGCAGAAACAATCGATCAAAATCCTTTCGGGCGAATGGGGGTGATACCCTTGGATCGCCTGGGTCAGATCAAAGATCCGAGTTAAATCGTTGGATTGGGGTCTCCGTCCTCTCTAGCAAACGGGGTGGTTCCCTGTATCGTTGGATTGGGGTCTCCGTCCTCTCTAGCAAACTGGGTGATTCCCTGTATCGTTATGGGAAGGGAGATCGCGACAATGATCATTCAGATGTGATCTTCTTTGTCTCCTGGCGAATAGGGGTGATTCCCTTACCCTGCCTTGGAGATTGAAGATTGCAGAAACAAACACTCAAAACCCTTTTGTGGCTCACAGTGGTGATACACTTGCATCGCGATAGGGATTTCCTTGGTCTTCCCACAAATGGGGTGATTCCCTGTTATTGGGATGGGAATCGGAGATCATGGAAATACTCATTCAAATGGGATCTTCTATGTATCCTGGCGGACAGGGGTGATACCCTAGCTTCGTCTTGGTGATTGAAGATCGCAGAACCATTCAAATCTTTTTCAGGCAAACGGGGGTGATAACCTAGCATAGTGACTGGAAATGGATCTTCTTGGGGTCCCAGCGAATGGGGGTGATACCCAATTGTCGTGACATGGGATTGAAGGCTGCAGAGACGAGGGGTGATTCCCTAGTGCCGCCACGTGACATGGATGGCCCAGCGACTGTAATCTGGTATTCTTATTTTCCCTTACCTATATTTTAAATTTTCTTTCCATTCTGTTTCTAACGCTTTGCATATGTATGTCTGATCCCACTTGGTATCTCATGTTTAACAAGTATACACATGTCTTGTATACATTTCAAGGATCAAGATGTGGATCCCTTACCTTATCGAAAGAAGAAGAAGATGTGAATCCCTTAGTTCATTTGTATCTCTTTTTTTTTATCTGCAGGACAAAGAGGGGGTTATTGCATTTTGTATATACCTATACACACATCATGCATTCCTAATATGGAGAAGACGAAAATAGTAAGAAGGTTATTACATTGTTTCTCTCTTTGATCCTGAAAAACAGAATATGAAGTTGACACTGACAATTTCCCCAAATTTGTCCAACAAGCAAGCCTGAACTGCCACTTAATCATTTAGCACTATTTTCCTGCCACAAAAATAGCTAGCACATTAGAGAGACAAAAGAGATGGAAGATGCCCAAGTATGGATCAAATGAATATTAAATTCTCTATGCTTGTCTTCATTTCAATCTCTTGAGACGAAAGTTCACATCTGGGATCTAATATGGTACGTACTCTTCTTTTCACTTTTCAATTTTATGTCATGTGTCCGAAGAGATTTAATCATCATAGCATGTTGGTCAGGGTGACAATCCACAAGCTGCGGCTAATGAGGTGAAAGTGTGCACGGTCGATCATAGGGATTCCGCAGGGCAACAGCAGGAATGCAGCAATGTAGAGGTAGTGCACCAGCAGCACTCCACCGGCACCGTGGATGACAAGGGAACCAGCAGGGGAGGCGACATGTTGGCTGGCGCAGCAGCGGCAGTTTCTGAAACCTTTCATTCTGCTAAAGAAGCCATTTCCAGGAAATGAAAAACATTTCCGATATAACTTTGTGTTTTAGTTTTTGATGTTGTGTTGAAATGAAAATCTTCCCCTCTGATTATTTTCATCCTGTACTAGATGCGACTTTACCCCATTCAAAAGAAGCCATGCTTGATGTTTTTTCTGCTCTCGTGGCATTTATATAGCTAACCTTGTTTCAGAACATTTCAAAGGAGCAACTTTTTGCAGTATGCCTTCTAGAAATGTATAAGCGTGCTAGAATGAAACAGGAAGTAGGTGTTGGTTTCTGCCAGCACATGATGGAGCAAAGCAGGATTCCACTTGGACACCGATTCGACAATTGGAATCAAAGAATCAAATCTTCGAAAGAAGTTCGATGCCAATATCCATATCTGATCATGGTTTCATGATAAAATGAGAGGAGAAGGCGCCCTTCTTTTTTCCTGATTATTCTCAGAATCATATTCCCTTCTTTTTGCCTTCAAAAGCATGGCTAATTCTCATCAGATGGATGAACAA